>VXBP01000456.1:2381-14322 GCA_013400115.1 Rhinopomastus cyanomelas | reverse complement strand
TGAGGACAAGATCAAGCAGTGCTCCTCTCCTAGTGAGCTCTTCCAGGAAACAATTGTCCGCAATGCACTTAAGGAACCTCCTGGACTGTGGGTGGCTGGCCAAGTGGGTCTCCCAGCAGATATCTGGGTAGTTAAAATCCCCCATGAGAACCAGGGCCTGCAGCTGTGAGGCTGCTGCCAGCTGGCTGCAGAAGACTTCATCAACTTCCTCACTCTGAAGTATCTCATAAAAAAGTTAGATGAATGATTGTATACGTCTTAACACAAGGAGATCTGTTTAAATAGATAAGCCGTGCAAGTGGCAGTGAATTCCTCCTGAATTCTACTAAAACATATTCAGCACCAACTCATCAATTATCCACTACCTTGCCCTGCTAGGGAAAAAAACAGAGACTCTGATGAATATACACAGTGTTCATGTCCATCCGTGCCATTCTTGCAGGCTACCACAAACTCATTACTCCACACTCAACTAACCTTGATCTGCATCAGCCAACAGAAAGCTAACCATGCCCTTCCAACTATTGTGTACAAGGACATATTTGTCGTGAAGTAGCTCAAGGCTGATTTCAAGCACACTGCAAGAAATACACCAAAACCTTTTCCTGTGGCAAACTGACTTGTCTTGGTTGCTACAGATTCTGGCAGATAGCAGCCATTGAATACATGAGGAAGTCGATTTCAAACCACCCATTACTAAACTAAAATAGCAGAAATATTGTATTTGTTACATGCCAACTTGAAAAAGGTCTTTTGGTGAACTGCACCACAAATTCAAAAAGCCTTTTCCTGCAATAACTACAGTTAGTATCAGTCTTTTGGTCAGATGTTGCAGATGACCTCATCAAGGGATGGTAAAACAGCAGAAAGCTTTCATAAAAGACGAAAAATGTAATCATTTAAGCTAAATATTTAAATTAACAAAGCCATAGGTTGACTATTAGAAGTCCTGTATTTCTGCCAAGTACAATACCAACAAAAAAAAAAAAAAACATCAAGAAACAGGACAGCAATTCAGTCTCGGGTTTGACTGTCCTCCCTTGATCAGCCTTCATAAGGTCCACTGTGAAGCAGATTTAAACTGGCAGAATGTGGGTTCCTAGTTCGTTTTGTTGTTTTTAACCAGTGGCCAGTGGGGAGGAGTGGTCATCTGCCAGGTTCTGCAAAGGGTAAGGAAAGATGGAGTCACTGTGAGAAGGAGAGGGAAAGACAGCATCATCACAGACACACTGCTGGAGTCACTTCAGCTGCTGTGAAACCACATTTACTGCTAAGTAACAGCAAGTAATAATGCAGAGTAATAATACATTTCTAATGTTTCTTTAAACCTCACTCTCAATGCTGTTTTGCAGTGCAGCAGCTCTTTTAAGTGACATACTCTGAATATCAAATAACTAGCCTGGTTTTGAACAAGGAACATGAAGAGATCCTTTCTATATGATGTGCTTTCAGATTAACCTCTAGTATAACTGGGAAGGATGAGGGGAAAAGCTTTGCTTATTATTTACATGTTACTACTAAATGTAGTTTGCAGATGAAAGGTGATTAATGAGACGGTTGTGTAGTTAATCCTTAGACAAGGTACGAAAGCATTGAAGTTATTTGAGTTAACATCACTTTACACTCGGATATTTTCAAAAGCTTACTTGGTTTTAATTAACTATAATTTTAACAGCAATCAATATGGATCAAATACCATACACCACCACTCTTGATTTCCTCATTCAGTGCAGATGGATTACATGCTATGAATAACATCTTTGCATGTTTTTCTCTCTTTTTTATCTGGTCTGGGTTTATGAACACTGCCTTTAACCTGTTAATCTTCTGAGCTCAAGCTAACTGACATTCAAAGCAAAAACACCCAACCACCACCACATGAAAGCCTGTGTTACATACAAGACATTTTTAAGACCTATAAACACCATGACTACACTTTTATCCCTCTCAGACATAAAAGATATACACACCAGGCAACTCATAAGGAATAATGCTGTTGGCAAAATTAGGACAACGACAAGATGTTGCCTTTGAGCAAAGAAGTAATGCCATGCTGATGGCAAAGACCCCAGAAGCACCTTGCAAAATGCAGAGTGGACCAAAAAAAGTTACTAATGAGCTCCAGTGTGGATATGTGTAAGCTAATGCACTTAATGAAAAATAAACTAAATCACGTGCATGCCATTCTGACAGATTACTTGGAGGAGAAATCTAGAAGTCATCGTTGACAGACAGCTGGAGTTCACAGTTTTATGTTCAACAGCAGCCAAAAAACCTAGCAAATCACTGGGCATCATTACAGCACTTATTTACATAGCCTCAGTCCACCCACATCTCAAGTAGTGTATGAAGTTCTGGTCTCTGCATTTCAAGGACAGACTCTAGCCAGAGAAGGGCACACAAAACACTAATGCATGGAGCCCCTGCCTTGGATTAAAGAGGCTCTTCAGTTGGAGAGAAGGCTGAAGCAAGATAGGATTAATCAAGCCATAAAGGTAGTAAATAAACCGATGTAAAATTTCTGCTTGCTAAATCCTCCAACAATAGAACTAAATGACACCTAACAAAGCCTGTGAGACATTAGTTCATAAAAGACTGAAGTACTTCCTCACAAATTTAGTAGTAAGTTTCTGCAACTTGCCACCACAGGAGGTTGTGAAGGCATGGAGTACCCACAAAAAGGCAAGTTCTTAGTTGTCAGGTCCACAATATACTTAATAGGTATATGCCTACTATCCCTTATATGAAAGCTAACTATGCAGAGAGACTACAAGGGAACAGATGGACAAAGTGGCTACGTTTGTGTAGTATGTATGGCCCCTAAGCAGAGACCTAACCCAGAGTAAGAACACTAAGTATGATCCAATCAAGCATTTCTGATATTCTTAAATTCAATTTTCTCTAAGATCTTTTCTGGACAAAAAAAGCTCTTGGGGGAAAAAAAATTACAGCCCTGTTTTTTTATCTACTGCGGAAGATTTTAATAACAGCAGACCTTCAATTAGTACTACATTCTATTGATTGGGTCTGGCCAAGCTTTGGTAGCAGAGGTTCTACAGGGGTGGCTTCTGGGAGAAGTTTCTAGAAGCTCCCAATGGTGCCAATGACAGCCAGCTCTGAGGTGGACCTGCTGAGCCAATCAGTGATGGTGGTAGCACCTCCATGATAACATACTTAAAAAGAGGAAAAAAGTTGCTGCACAACTGCAGCCAAAAAGAGAGAGAATATGTAAGAGAAACAAATCTGCCGATACCAAGGTCAGTAAAGGAGGGGATGAGGTGCTCCACATGTTGGAGCAGAGATTCCCCTGCAGCCTGTTATTACCATGATGAGGCAGCCTGTTCTGCTGCAGCCCACAAAAGTTAATGCTGGAGCAGATCTGTACTTGCAGCTCATGAAGGACTCCATACCAAGGAACCTTTTGGATGCTGTGACCCTATGGGAAACCCACATGGGAGCAGGCTCTTGACAGGACCTGTGGAAAGAGATGAGCAAGTCTGCTGATGGGACTTGCAACCCCATGAGGGACCCACACTGCGGCTGTCCTTTCCTGAAGGACTGCATCACATGGGAAAGGCCGGTGTTGGAGCAGCTGAACAACTGCAGTCCTTGGGAAGGGTTCATATTGGAAAAGTTTGTGGAGAACTATCTCCTGTGGGAGAGACTCCACAGTGAAGGAGAAAAGATTATGAGCAGTCCTATCTCTAAGGAGAAAGCAGTGATCAACATGTGATGAACCATCTGCATTCCTAAATCCCCTGTGTTCTGTGCTATTTTAGATCCAAAAGCCCTTCCTTTTTTCTCACCTCTGTCCAACTGAGGAGTGATAGACAAGTTTTGGTGGAGACCTGGTATCCAGCCATAGTGAACCCACCACATATATTTTTAAACAAAAATAAGGATCACACCCCAGAGGAGTTACTTTAGTTACTCCAGCGAATGTGACCCACACAAAGCCACAGATGCTGTTGCACAGCAGGATCAGTGATTTCAGTGAAAATGTAGCCACCTACTGAGGGACAAAAGAAACAAACATCAGCCCCCAAACAAGCAGAGCTGCAGGATAGCTAAAAGGGAAGCAACATCATGTGCGAGTCATTAAATTTTTTACTACAGCAGGTCTCAAAAAATAGTAAGAGTTAAAGCTTACTAGTACTCTGATTGCAGTCTTAAAAAATCTAAGTGCAAAGCCAGTATCTACAGGGTATCTTCTGCCCTCTTCTACCAGAAGTATTTATACACAAAACAGGCATAACAAACTGAAACATTTTGAGGCTTCTGACAATATAGAACACCTTCTGCAGTGGGAGAAGGTACACTAGCAACACTCCACAGAAATTAATAAATACAGCTCAAAAGAATTCTCCCATGGTTTCAGTTGTATAGCACATGCTTCATTCGCTTCACTATTAACCATTAGCTCCCTCTCCAATAACTTACTGTTATTCAGAAGGAAAGAATATACACTTAATGTATCACTAAATATATCTAAAATACAGAAGTTACATATTAAATTATACTTTCAGATATACGTTCAACTATACCTTTTCATTCTTAAGGTAACCATAAAGAAACATTTCTGATGAGTAATTACTGCAGATATTAGGTAACTCCCAGTAGTTTGGGAGGTTAAACTGAGAGCTACAAAAACTAGAATGCAGGGGGTTTTAAAAAAGAGCATTCACTTCCTTCTACACCTATGAAATACCTAGCAGCTTTACGTTTTAGGTAGCAAGACAAGGAGGGGCGTGCTTGTAAATGAGATTTACAATTCATCATCACACCTTGATTCATCTTTGTATTAGTATTACCTCACAAGCAGGCCCACGGCTCACAGACTCCTGAACGTCCTTTCCTTTCCTTGGATGAACTCTAGAAAGCTGATCTCAGCCACCAACACAACTGCAGTCTGCACAGCTCTGCAAAAATTTAAATCTGCCTGCCTATCAAAGAACAAGCTGTGTCCTCAGCATCAGGAATTGAGTTCAATTTCCTGTTTAAAGTATGTTCGTTTTAATTTCCTTGGAAAACATTCACAGGAGCTGAAGGGAAGAGCAGTCTTGGTCATGCACATATGCCTATGGCAGCACTAGGAACCAGTACATAACTATCACATTTTGGAGACGTCTGAAGTCTGTAAGTGACAAAGAACATTTGGGTAGAGAAGAATTTCACAGTTCTTCAGTTCTGCAGAACTTCCATACATCAGTGTTTACAGTGGCTGTGTTTGCTCCAGACAGCACTAACAGCTACAAGCCACTATTTTTCAACTCAGTTCAAAAACAGCATTAACTTTCCCAAAAAGATCAGTGAACTGTTTGCATCACGTAATATAACCAGGAGATACATCAGCCATTTATCTTTTCCATACTCCTCTGCAACTCTTCAGTAGTTCAACAAAATGTGCCCATTCTTAAAAAAGCATCTCACTTGCTTGCCCTAGCTGTATCAAGCAAAACTAATTTTCCTACTACTTATTGCAAATTACATCAGTAATATTTTAGTATCCATCTTTATTTAAGCAACTAAATAGGCAGCAGGTTGGAAATTTGACAGGATTAACTCCTTCAGGTCCAGATTTTTATTACAATGAATATAGCAATACTTCTACGTACATAATTTAAAAAGCAGCTTAAGATACTGCAAGATACTTTTTCTTGATGTTATTTTCATATTATTTTCATGAGTGTCTTTTTAGTTGAGAGGCACACAAATAGACTAATTTTCTCTTATATATAAGAAACTATGAAACTAGAAAAAACTATGAAAAGCAAGCTAACAATCTCTGACATTTCTGCATTGTCTTCCAGCTTCAACTAGGTATGAGATGATTATGAATACTACTAAGTCTAAAATAACTTATTATTTTTTAACAATTAATTAATATATTCATATTCACATCTGTGATGGGACAATCCCTGCTCCAAAAAAGTTCAGTCCTTATTAATAGACAAAGGAGAGAAATCAACACTGAATTGAGCACCCAAGCACCCTTCTGAAGACATGAAGCTGGAGCATCTTGATCTTTCTTTTAGATAAGGTTCCTTAACTCCTTTTATTCCTCAGATTTCTTAAGACAAATAAAGGCTATGTAGGAAATACAGAGACATACATTCTCCTGTATGCATGTCCTTCTGCACACAATCCCAGTGAAATAACTATCACAACTAATGACTGCTTATCTTACGTGCTGAAGGTTCAAGTTTACCCATTCGTATCAATCTATATTTTGATTAAAATTTGGTGTCACGGCAGTGGTGGGGAACACAACATATGTGTCTCCAGCCTGTAATATTTACAAAAATTCTACTGGACAATGCCACAAAACCATCACAAAAATTTGGGATTTTGTTTCCTGAGAAAGCACAGGAATACATAAGTGAGGTATGAGGCAGACTGGCACAACTGAGCACATCTCAAATGTTGCATCATGGCTACGTGCAACATACCTCAGTGAGGACTGCTGCCTACAATAGTCTGAAGACATTGATTCAAGTTAATCCAATGCAGTTTCTGAAAAATCAGTTTGCCAGTATATTTGCTAGATCTATCTGGATGTGTCCAGAATTGGTGATCTACAAGAAACTGAAATTTCATTAGCAATTTATGTTCTGTCAAAAATATTATTTAGTGGGTAAGTGTGCAGGAAGGAAACAACATGAACCTGTGTCAGTTACAAATACCACACCTCAAATCTTTTACACTTACTGTCCCTCAGCTGTAAAATGGAGCTTAATCTCTCCAAAGCAGACCATGTTATTCATAACAAGGGTGCTTGCACTGGTTATTCACCTTTGCCATCTATTATATGATTTTAAAAAAACTCCAAGAGGTTGTTATTTATACTGCGTTTGAATTCATCCTTATTACTGAAATAATGTATCTCACAACAGAGAGAACAACCAAATCAATATACTCCTACAAAGCAGGGAAAGAACCTTGGCGTTATGGAAGAATGCAGAAAATTATCAAATTAAATGCACTTTTGTTTTCTGCACAGAGTATTTCTTAATGTTTAAAACACTCAACCCATCACATGCAAAGTAATCAAGCAGTAACGGACACAATTTTCAGCTGTTTATGGTGGATTCTACCTTACTTCCTCCTGAATGAAGTCAAAAGTACTCCTTATTTCCATGATTGAAGAATCAGGTCCATCATGTCAAAGTCTTGCACCATCCTAACAATTCCTTATGTTATATAACTGAGACTCCGAATGTTCATGTTAAGGTCTATGAAGAGCATCTAAAGAATGGCTTTTTCTAAATTAACAAGATTTGACACCACTTCAAAGCTTTCCAATATTATCTTCTGCCTGTAAAGGTAGAGCTGGTCGAAGAACAATGGAAACGAGTGCACACGAATGAACAGGATTTCACCCTTGGAATTCTCCCCCTCAGCAGACGGTGGTCACCTGTCAACGGACACTGCCTACTAGTGCAGTTCTACTAGAACTTCTTTGGACCGACTGTCACAAGAGCTGCAGGACAGACATAGACCCTGCGGCCACTGACCCACCTCTGCCTTCCCCCACTACCGCGGGTGCAGGACCCAGCGCAGGGACATCGCAGGTCCTCCCTCGCCGGGCGGATCGAACCGGGCTGGGCCTGACGGGCCCCGCCGCGGAGCGGCGGCGGGACGGAGGAGGGGCCGCGCGCATATTCGCGTGTACGGGACCGCTCCGCCAGCCGCACGCGAGCTCCCCGCGCAGTGCCGTCCCGCACACCGCCCCCTCCGCTCTTTCAGCGCACAGCGGGACCCCCAGCGCCCACCGTCCGCCACTATCAGCGTCGGGCACCGCCTCATCGGCGCCACTCGGTCCCCACCCCGCTACAGCCCACCCGAGGCAGCAACGCAGCTCCTCCGCCAGGCCGAGCTGGTGTCGCCCCCCGCCGCAGCACCCGGCGAGCACCGCCGCCAACGCGGCAGCCGCACCGAAGTTCTCGCCGCGCCACCGGTCCCGCCTGGGGATGGGGACGGGACATGGCCGAAAGCGCCGAGCCGAAATGCACAACGAGGGGCAGCGGGGAACAGCGACTACCTATCCGTGCCCGCCACGGCCCAGCATCGCCCAGCGCTGCCACCCGTCCCGGTCATGCCGCCCGTCAGCCCGCCGTGCCGGTACCGCTCCCCGGCACCATAACACAGCCCCTTAAGCACGAGGCGCAACAGAGGCGCGCGGCAATAGGCATCCGCCTTCCTTCCCCACAATCGGACCTTACCGGTCGCGCTCGCCACCCCTGCCCGCCCAGGCACCGGCCGCTCCGTGCCGCGCTCCCGCCGCCGGCATCCCTGCTCAGCCTGCAGCGCTCCAGCCGCCTGGGCGCCCGATAGCAGCGCCCACCTCACCACAGCGCAGCCCAAGCACCGGCGGAGCTTGCCCACTCCGACTGACAACTGCCAGTAGCCAATCACCGTCCGTGCAGCGTCGAGAAGGTGGGAAGATGAGACGGCGAGGGGCCAATGAGAGCTCGCCCTTACGGCAGTGCTGTTTCCGGGAGTGGGGAGCGGCGCCTGGTGCGGGGGTCACTGCGGGTGCAGTGTGGTGGGACGTGCCCGCGGGGCCGGCAACAGAGATGTGCGACTATCAGGGCTGAACCCGCCGTGCCTGAATAGGGGTTCGGCCTCCTGGGATGGACTCGAGCCACGTCGATCGCATCGCGTGCGGCAGCGCCGGTCTCGCCCCTACCCGACTTCTCTGGGATCGCGATCGAGGGCCGGCCCCGAGGGAGAAACGCGGGTCGCCCTTCTCGATGAGCCCAGAGAGAGGGAACTTGTCCCCGAGGCGTTTGGCTCCATTAAAATAAAATGGAAAGGCGGGAGAGGACTCGTCCTGTTTTCTGCGAAATCCTGCCGGGCTGAAGCCGTGCCCGCCAGCAGCATCCCCGCGGCGGGGCGGCTGCAGCCGCTCTTGGCGTGGCCGCTGCGGGCAGGGACCGCGATCGGAGCGGCTCCGCGCTGCGGTGTGAGTGCGGTTTGACACCACGCCCGGGACTCCCCAGTACCATCTGCTGCCATGGCTGGCGATGCACTGTGTACCGAATTTGCAGGGGCCCACAACCGAGGCATGATCCGCTGGTGGTGTCTGGCCTGTCCTCGCCTGCATTTTAATTCAGCAGTGGCAGCAGCTTCGCCAGTGGAAATGATGTCTGGTAACTTTTGTTTACAGGGTGTAACCATGGTTTTGCGTCAGTGTCATTCTATGTAGAGTGAGGTGATGGCATATACAGCAGCAGAAGCACTAGAGAACTGAAGACCTAGGATGCACCATAGAGGAGAATTAGCATGGAATGATAAGGGAAGAGGCACAGACTTTGTACTGAAGGCCTTATAGCTATGAACGGCTTACCCGTGGTCAGTTAAGGATATGCAGGCCTAGAGCTGGACAAAACTGGTTCTGGGAGTGACAAATAATTATCTAACATATCTGAAAAGTAACATACATAGTAGATACATGTGTATAATTGAAGACTGCAAACCAGTGAAGAAAGAGAAAGGTGGAATAGCATATTAGCAAGGATAAATATAACTCAAGTGGATCCTAGAGATGAAAAAGTAATCACACTTGTCTTACCCAAGGTCTTCAAATGCTCACAAATCATGGTTGTGACCCTCCTCATGCTCCCAACCGTTAAATGAAACTGGTCAGGTTATGCAGAGGAGCAGTGGAAGGGTGAATGTAGCGGCAGAAGATGGGTACAACAACAATTTTAATTACATTATCATATCATCATATCTTTTTCTGTAACTAATAGTTGTTAGACCCTTTAGTATACTAAAATGTCCCTTCCTTTTTTTCCAGTCTCTTTCTAAAAGGCCAAGGGAACAATGGTTGAAACTACTTAAGACAGATGTTTCTTTTCTTTTCAAGGTTGTTGGTCTTTATCCAGTGTTTTGGCACATTCTTGTCAGGAAAAGCCCCTTACCTAATTCTGTATATTATCTGTTGATTTAAAAGTCTGTGGGGGCTTATTAATTCCTAAAGTCTTGCCATCATATTTCATCACTTTTAAGCAATGTTTCTAAAATCTAATAACATCTAGAGTTTATCTAGTCATGTTTCTTAGGTCTTAATGAAGAACTGTGTTGTTAATACTAATACTGGATGCTATGTATGGGCAGAATTCCTTATTCAAGTGTACCAGATGTAGGTAATGAGTCCAGAACTACTCCTAGTGTTAATCTAGGTCATGCCCTTTCTTTCATAGCAACCTTCTAATACAAGTTTTATGCATTAGAATACTGATCCACTACAGCAGTAGGTTTCTTTTCATCCCGCTCTTACCTTTTTTTTTTCTCTTGTGGCAATTGACACAGCGAAAACTCAATAACTGAAGTTGTGAAGCCAGGTATTCTTTTATTTCAGTGCACTGGATGTGTGAGGGATTCATCCTCCTAACACAAACATTGAAAGCCTAAAGTTACAAGCTCATATGGAGAGGTTACACATATATTCATAGGAAGGAAGGTGTAATGCAAACTGTTCCCTAGAAATTATTTACATTGTGCCTACCCTAACTGTGCACGCTGTATAAAATGAGGTGGTGGTCTCTGGTGGTCTTTTGTATGAAGGCTTCAGGTCTTCCTCACTGGTGAATTTCTGATGTGTTGCCAAATTCTGCTGAGCTGGACATCTGGGGCAGTCATGATGGGCTTTTGCATCCTTATCATCTTAGACAAGCTGGGACTTCCTTATCTCCAAGGAAGCTTATTCCACCGTTGTCTTGGGGTCTTCTTCTTATCAGTTTTCTGCAACTGGCCTTACAAAGGGCTCAGAAGTCTTAAAGGTATAGGATAATTATTAAATTCCCTTTATCACAATGATACATTTCTGTTTACCTCATCCAGTGTGAAAACCTAATGCACCTATTTTAATTTGAATGGAAATAACAAATGTTTTAAGTGGTTAAGTGTTTAGATACCCTGGCAATAAAACAGTCAGAGATGTCTTTCATCTTATACATGGTTTTTCTGAGTTTGGGAGCCACCTCAAAGAGATCACAGAATCGCAGAATCACAGAACATAGAATCATTACAGATTGGAAAGGACCTCGAAAGATCATCCAGTCCAATCCGCCTGCAACAGCAGGATCACCTAAACCAAGTCACACAGGAACCTATCCAGTCGGGTCTTGAATATCTCCAGTGAGGGAGACTCCACAACCCCCCTGGGCAGCCTGTTCCAGTGCTCTGTCACCACTCTCACTGTGAAGAAGTTCCTTCTCAGGTCGATGTGGAACCTCTTATGTTGCAGCTTACAACCATTGCCCCTCGTCCTATCACTACATGATACCGAGAACAGCCCAGTTCCATCCTCCTGACATCCACACCTCACATATTTGTAGACATTAATGAGGTCACCCCTCAGTCTCCTCTTCTCCAAGATCAAGAGACCCAGCTCTCTCAGCCTCTCCTCATAAGGGAGGTGCTCCACCTCTTTTATCATCTTCGTTGCTCTACGCTGGACTCTCTCCAGAAGCTCCACATCCTGCTTGAACTGAGGAGCCCAGAACTGGACACAATACTCCAGGTGTGGTCTCACCAGGGCAGAGTAGAGGGGGAGAAGAACCTCTCTTGATCTGCTAACCACCCCTCTTCTAATCCACCCCAGGATGCTGTTGGCCCTCTTGGCCACAAGAGCACATTGCTGGCTCATAGTCTTCCTGCTGTCCACCAGGACCCCCAAGTCCCTTTCCCCTACACTACACTCCCAACAGGTCAGTCCCCAGTTTGTACTGGTACCTAGGGTTGTTCTTGCCCAGATGCAAGACTCTGCACTTACTCTTGTTATAGCTCATTAGATTTTTCTCTGCCCAGTTCTCCAGCCTGTCCAGATCTCGCTGAATGGCAGCACAGTCTGCGGGGGTGTCGGCGACACCACCCAGCTTAGTGTCATCAGCAAACTTGCTGACAGTGCATGCCAATCCCTCATCCAAGTCAT
>VXBP01000454.1:0-69569 GCA_013400115.1 Rhinopomastus cyanomelas | reverse complement strand
GTACAGTCCTGCAGCAGCAGCAGCACCCAGGACCCAGATCTCTGGCAGCTGATGTCGCTGCTAGTGACTCCGAGCAAAGTGCTGTTACCAACAAGGTTATGCAACTGTCTTTGGTCACTGTCGCTAACACCACTTTGTGTAGCTGAGGGTTCCCTTGCTGCGCAGAGAAGAGAAACGGTTAACGAGCAAGCTGACATCTGGTGCTCTGACTCAGCCAGGAATGCTCCTGCAGAGGTCACAGGGTGAGCGGAGCAGTGCCTGACCAAAGCAAGCCAGGGGGTTTCACACACAGAGTATCACGTTTCTGAGTGTATCCTTGACATCTTGTCATGTTCACATCACCACCGACAGAAACTGGTCATAACAGCAGCTCCCTTTGAACGCTGCACACACAGTGCTCTTCCAGCAAACTCCCTGGGCTGAGGAGATCTGAAAGCCGCTCATTTTTAAGGCAGAGCGCTCAGTCTGAAGGAATTACCAGTCCCTGCAAGCTGCAGACAGCGGCTGACCGCTGCAGGGAAAGGCATTTACAGTCCTGCTGTACGTCTTCCTGTGCTTCTTCTCTTCATCTATGCAGCTGCTTGGCAAAAGCCAGCAGCAAGAGAAACGCGCTGTCTATGGAAACTAGTCTTGTCCTTATCAGGATATAAAGTGCTTGTTGAGCGCTCAGTGGCATTTAAGTGTCAGAGCTGTACCCCGGGCCCTGCAGAGCAGAGCCTGCCCAGTGCACAGGCCAAGACCAGGCATCGCTTGGTGTGAGGGCAGTGCTGGTTACTGTCTGCTGCCCCTTTGCCTACCCAGTAGCTCCCCATGCCCCACAGATGCCTCACACCACGGAGGCGAGGTGAGCTGAAGCCTTGTTCTCTGTGTGCTCCTGGCACTCAGGCACCCCGTGACCTCCCTTGGCAGTACCAGTTACTTCTCCAACGCACTGCTCTGAGCTTGTCCCACTCATGACTCTACAGATGTGAAAGAGACCAGGGATGTCACCGCTTTCACTGTTTAGAACCTACTCAGCACCTGACAGGATCCCATCAGTTCCACAGGACGATCACGGTGAAGAGCCTTTCCTGTGCGCAGCTGCCTTTGTTCTCACGATAACAAGGAGCAAACGCGGGAGCTCGACTTTCTGTGGACATTCTGACTTCTGATGGCATTACAGTCCCTCTCTTTCACCTCTTCTCCTAACAAAACCAGGTTGCTTGCAGCAAAACAGAACCCTTTTGTTCCCTACTGCTGGACGCAGTGGTGTTTGTACAGCATCATCTTAAGAGTGAGAAGGGGACAGAGCCGCCCTAGAGCAGCCTGAGAGCTTCAGTCTGAATGAGGCGGCTCTGACAGTGTCCAGTTTGTTTCCCTGCTCTTTACTCACCACTTTCCTCTGACTAAGGGCTGCATTTTCTCTGTGGAACCTGCTCTCCCAAACCATCTGTTCTCCTTCTTGCCAGCAGCCAAGACGTGCTCTCGCAGCTCTGGAAGTCCAGGGGCACCCAGGCACCCAACACGCACCTGGCCTGCCCTGCCAGAGCTTTCACTTTGTGCTGACTCTGCAGACTCTCTCCGGTGCCACCAGCACCCAGCGAGCTCCCCGTGAGTGTGGTCTGGAGAGCAGCACATCTCCGCTGAGCTTTCACATCCATTTGCTCCTGTCACCAGCAGCAGCAGCGCCAGCAGCACAGTATCACTAGAGCCGTGCTTCCTATGCCCACAGCACACCCCAAAGCCACACTCATTACAAGATTCATCTGTGACCCCAGACAGAAGCTCTTGGGACACCCTGTGTGCTTGCTCCCACCCAACCTTCAGTTCAGCTGCTGGTTCCGTTTGCTCTGGCAGTCCCACATCTCCTCACCAGCAGCACCATCACAAACTCAACCAGCTGATGGATCTATGGGCTGTAGCTAAGAGACACCCACTTAGCCAAGGTGTAAACAGCCTTCCTGGGCCTCATAAAGTCACCTCTAACATTTGCTCTGCTTAATGCAAAAGGCTGAGGGGAAGCCCCACATTCCCAGGCCTCTGTCACAGAATCAGGATGGGGATTCTCGGAAGCAGGGACTGCGATCAGATAGATGTTTGCACAGGCCGGCGGCGACCCTGAGGGCTGAATCGATGCTGAAAGACACGATGGGGCCACTTCAGTGGAAGGTTGGAGATGTGCTGACTTGTAACATGAGCACTTTGCAGGCTCACAGCGAGGAAGACCAGCTAGGGTTTCACTCTGCTGAGTCGCTTCTCTTCCCCGTGGTACTGACAGCAGTCACTGCTCAGTGCAGTCTCCTCACAAAAGGTCTGAGACAGGAGCAACCAAGTCTCATGTTCATGAGAAAGCTACAGGGATGACTGATGGACTCTTGCAGTTCCACAACCCCTCTTGCACCACCCATAACCAACGTCTAGGAAAGCCACAGGCTCACAGGCTGATCCACTCTTGCAAAGACATTTCCATCTCAGCAATGGATGACACAGAAACCTCTTCTAAGTGGTTCAAAGAGAAGTCCTGTGGGAAAAGCTGGTTTCTAGCTTTGCAGTGTTTGAAGCCCTGTCAGTCATGCCTATGGCTTTACCCAAGGTGAGATGAGGGGCTGAGGAGCCCACCTGCTTGTTTCTTGCGCTACAGCACAGTCCGTTTCCAGCCTGCTCCTGTGCTGAGACCTGAGGGCGCAGATCCCTTGCAGTGTTTCGGGTTTGCGCTGGGAGATGGCTCTTCCCCACCATGGCTTTCTCAATACCCATTGTCAGCACTGACAAACGTGCCCGTCTGCCTCCAGACAAGACCGCGGAATGCGACTGGGATTACCCCGCACATCAGTGTCACCATCCAGTCACTTAACAATCACTCAAAGAAATGATATAAAATATCACTTTTTTACATACATGAAGAATAGGGTGTTTGTCAGTCACTTCTGGGCTGACTGAGCCCCTTCAGCTCCCTGAAACTGGAGTCCTTCTTTTTTCTAACCCTCCCGAGAAAATGTTGACAAAACAGGCAATTTTCTGTAATTTCTCCGCGAGCTTCTGTCAGCGCAAGAGGCAGCCAGAGCCCGCTCATTTCAGATAACACCGCCAGGTCACCTTTGACATCCACCCCCTCGCTGCCATCGAGGCTGCTCTAAGTGCAACAGTTGTGCCTTTCAGGGTGCGGGATGCCGGCCCACAATTTGGGCTCTTGCTCGCTGAAGGCAGCCTTTGTTTCCCAGCTGACTAAGAAGCTCTTATAAAAGGGATAAGAAATGTAGTTAATAGCTTGAGAGCGGCCTAATCATCGGCTGCTATTACCCCTCCAATATTAGGGAGGATGACAGACCTATCAATAACACAGCCCCAGGTGAGGCGCGGGAGCTGATAATGTGAACTTTGGCTTGATCTTTGCTCTGCAGAGCACAGCGCTCATTTGAAAGAGAAGCCAGCATCTGCTCTTTCCTTCGCATTGTGCCAAAAATCACTCAGCTGGGCAGCTTTTGTTATGTTTTTCTATCTTAAACCACAGTGATTTGACCAATTTCATTTATAAGCAGAGATGAAAACTTAAGAACTCTCCTATCAGCCATGTGAGCTGGAGGACAGGCACCTGTGTGCTTGAGCCCTCTTATGTGACAGGGAAATGAGGGGAAATGAGAGAGCAGGTTTCCATCTTCTCCCCATCGTTGTGTTCGTGTGAGCGCAGCCACGCACAGGCACAGCTCTGCACACGCTTGCACCAACGCCTTGTGGTCTCCAAGCAGTTAGGGGTTCCTCGACTAAACAACATACAAAAGCTAAACATTCAGCAGGGGTGTCGCGACAGCAAGCAAAGCACCATGAACAGCTACTCACTAGGGCACTGGATGTACTCTCGCTTGAGAGCAAAGCTCAGGCACCCTGCGCACCTGTCGCTTTNGAACCCCCTACTCCTGTGTGTGCTCCATCACAGCACAAGTCTCTCTGTTCTGGTGACACAAGACAGTAAAGCCACAGCCCCATCCCCACATCCCCACATCCCCATCCAGATCTGTGTCTCAGCTCCATGTCCTCATCTCACTCTTGGACAGCACAGAACACAGTAACCCTCAACATCAGCTCTCACTAGTGCTGAGGGAGCACTTCACCAAGGCTGGAGGTGAGAGCCCTGCCCTGGCTCTTCCCCCAAGAGCTGACAGTCAGGTAGGGACTTGCCCCATGTCCCACCCACACATAAAAGAGGCTGTCACCTCAAGGAGCTTCACTTCCCAGGAGGGGGAAAGGAAGATTGTCTTTGCATCCTCCACACCCAGCTAGGAAAAGAGAGGGAACCTGATTTTAGTCCTGGCTGGGGCACATCCCTAAGAGAGAGAGGACCAGAGGCAGTGGGGGCAGGGGGGACCTGAAGGGCCAGGGCTGACGAGAGAATAAGGGAGAGATGTGATGATTCACCAGCTACTTTCTCCATTGCATTTTCTGCCCCCAGTCTAGAGGGAACTGAGGGCAGGCCTTCGCCATCACTTAGTTCCAGCTCTGAGGAAACTGGTGGGGCTGTGAGCAACTGCTGCTCAAGCAGCCGGTGCAGGGACCAGGTCACCTGTTGTCACACTTTTGGCACTGAGAAGCCCAGGTGGCACCCACAGAGCGCGTACAGGCAGCTGCACCCTCCAGTTACACTGCATTGAATGAAGCACAGGATTCAGCAGGATCACAGCTGAACTGGTTTTCTCCCTTGTCAAGTGGATGTTGAGTTTGGTTTGTTCACAAATAACACAAAGTTCTGTTTAATCCTTCTCACCTGACGTGAGGACACCTCTAGCACAGCCAGAGAGGGTGCTGTCTTCGAGCAGACGCAGCCTGCTGCGAAGGGCTTTGTTCTCATCAGATATCTGTCGGGTGTTTCGTCACTAACACAGGGCTCAGAGCTGCTAAAGCCATCATAATACTTTCTTGAAAGGTGGCTCCAAATCGCTTAGGCTGATCTTTCCACAGCCAGAATTCCTGGAAAAGCTGACGGCACAGTCTCAGGTGGCCCAGAGCCACAAAGGCTGAAGCTAAAGCTTCCTCTACACCAGGCAAGCTCTGTGTTCTGTGCTGTTGGGGCAATTCTTGCATCGATTGCTGCCAGGGCAGCCTTCTCCTCACCATCAGTCACAGCAGTGTGAAAGTGCAAGAATTCGTAATCCCAACACTCGTGAGAGGATGCAGGGAACAGATTGGGATCTGAACCCAGGGAAACCTGAGCCCAGAAAGGAATAATCCCTTTGGGTGTCAGCAGCACGCTAAGGAAGGGGAACCACCCCGGCTGTGCTCGGGGCCCTCTGTTATTTCCTGTCTCAGAGGATTAGGCAGCTCACTGCAAAGAGACTGTTTCATCCAGCTACTGCTGCCTTGGTGTCTGAGCACAGAGAGGAGCAGTTTTGATCCAAAACCTGTGGTGGTTCCAGACACTAAGGCCAGCAAACAGCTGGGCCCTCTCACAACAGCCCCAGCATTTGCTCAGCATGGGACTCCTGACTGGGCAGAGCTGGCTTCTGCCTCACGTCCACAGAGCCTGTCACCATTCACCTTTCCACTCTACACCGGGAAGAAACCCTGACATGCCAGAATGGCCTCATGTATGCACCAGCAGCAGCCTGGGAGTCCCAGACCCTTGAAGCTGCACTTGAGACCAGGAGCAGTCCCACAGCTGTGCTGTGCACATGGCAAGTGATAGGCAGGTAGGAGCTGGGGGAACGCACCAGGTTTCTAGAGCCAAGGATGAGCAGCATGCTGAGCTTTTCACACACAGTTGGATCAGCATGCATCCCTGTTCAGCCTAGGATATGTATCTGAAGCACGTTCCTTTGTCTGCTAAGCTCACCCTGTTTCTGTGAGCAAGGCAGCGTGATGCTCCCGCTGTGCTGCTGCAGTGCCATCAGTTACATTAACTACTCTGCACCCAGAAATGACAACCCAGCACATCTCCAAATTAGCCTCTTTATGGGAATCAATAAAGGAGGAGGCTCAGGCCACTAAACTATTTGGTGGCAGCTCTGTTAGAAACTCATTACTGGAAAAGCAGCACTTGGACAGACCTTTAACCACTGTCATTGATCCCAGCCCAGCAAGAGTGATCTATTGAGTTAATCAGCGGAGTCACATGGGCAGTGGGGTCTGTATGCTGCTCTGCTCATGGCTTGGCCAGATGTCAGTTGCAGGCCAGGCATAAGTCTCGCAAAGGCAAACCCTGACCCACCTCCCTCTCCAAACAAATCAGGTTTAGAGGAGTATTTCACTTTCTAGAGAACGTCAATTAAAACTGCAGCTCCAGTGCCTGAATGACCGGCACCACTACTGTCTGCTTAGGCTTCTGTAGCTGTTCTGAGGTCTGTGAGTGACCTGTTTGTGCAGCACGTCTGGTAGTGTCACAGGGGTAAGACCTGCTCTCCACTAGGCAGGGCATTTGGACGATACTTTTGCACAGCCCAGAAGGTCCAGGAAGACAGCATAGGGATGTCAGGAGCAGGCTCTGCCCTTCATACACCTCTGCAAAGACATGGATGTGCTTTTCAGAATCCACAGTGCAGAAGGCTCAAGAGATCATTTATTTGAGTGACTTTTTAGGACTGAACCTGTCTAACCCTCACTCCAGAGCCATGACAGAAGTTTCACTGGTAACTCTTGGGGTGACGACCCTAAGGAAAGGCTAACATTGGGTTCTTCCCTCCAGTGACCAGATTGTTAAGTTCCATTTGTGTTTCTCAAAATCTCTTACTCATCAAGGCTGCTGACAGAGAAGAGACAGCACCAGTGCTAATACAATGCGCTGTGTCTCGTGCCTGGCCTCATGAGAGAACTGAGATGGCAAAACACCTCAAACAAGGTTTGTTTCACAAAACAAGAACGAATGGCATTTTGGCAGGTGCCCAGTATCTCAGAGCTCTGATAACAAAAGGCTGCTATCAGATAATTCTAAAACACCTACCTGCAGGCACTTAGCACCAGGCTGCTCCTTAAGAGCACCAGGACAGGGCACAGGATGTGGTGCCAAATCATCTTGTAACACCCTTGTTCTCCATGGCACAGGCGACAGCAGTGCACTGTGCATTCTGCTGAGAAGTTCCTCAGTGGCACATTTAACTTCACAATTACACCCCAGCTTTCAAGGTCCAGCACAAAGGCTTCTCTGGAGCCAGTCCGGGCAGTCATTCTTGGATCCCTTGCTCCACTCAGAGGAAAGAGAAAGGTTTTGCTGAATGGCCAAGTCCCTCTTCCTCCCATCATAAGGCAGAGCCCACTGCATCCCATTCAAAGGGAAAGACAGAAGATGCTGCTGCGAAGCAGACGGACTCCAGCCCTGCTACAGGCTAAGGAACTTTCCACAGGAAATACGTCAGTGCCAGGGTTCAGACAGCTCACGCAGCGCGCTGTGGTGTGAGATAGGCTCTGATGTAAATATTGAGCAGTGTTCTGGGCGCACAAACGCGGGGAAACCCGCATGGCTGAGTGCTCCCGAACTCCCACGTTTTGGCCACTGTGTGATTTTTTATCATCGATCCCACACCCAGCAAAATTAAATTTACTGTCCTTGCTCCTTATGAAATTACACAGAGGCTCCTGCTTTGTTCCTCTCCAGGACAGTAAAAAGCAATAAAATTCTTGCAGATTTTGACAGCGGGCAATTCAATAATGGGCCATGTATATTTTATACGAACAATAAAGACAAGTCTATGGCTGAATCACAAATGCGGGTGGTTTGGTCGGTTTGTTTTCCGTAAGCAGCCTTGTTGGAGCCTGTTTCCAACACAGGTTGGTTCTCCCAACCCACTGCCTTCCCTTTTTGCGGAGCAGCAGGATGAAATTTATATCTTTCTGGTGCATTATTTACGCTCTGCTCAGGGGATGTCGCACTGTGTGTCTGTTTAAAATTTAAAGGTGCTCTGAACTCAGCACTTCCCTGCTCTTGATTAGTGCCATCACATGTTACACATTGCTTTTTGCTCACATTGTGGTAAAGGGCATCCATCTCACCGCCGGGGCCTTCCATCTTTTATGAGCAAACCCCCAATATCCGATCTGTACACAACGACTGCCCAGCCTCGTGCCAACACTCGGGGTCTGAGTTCTGCAGTAACAGACGGCAACACGGAGGTTCACAGTGCTGACACCCAGCAGCAGTGGAGCTACAGACACTGCCTGCCCCCACTGTAAAACACAAAGTTAACAGCCCGCAAGTGAACTGCCCTGTGGAATCACAGACCGTCCCCTTTTTGTCCACACCTGCAGAAAAAAATTCAAAGACTTTGAAGAAGAAGGACTCAGATTAAAAAACCAGCCACTTCCTATCTCCAGTCTCCAGGACAAATTGTCCAGCACTGAGCATCAGTCAGAGGTTTCTCTGAGCAGGAACTATGCCATCAGAACCCAAGTGTCCTGGAGAAGGAGACTTTTCTGTGCTCCAGCACAGGTTCCACAGGTATCAGAGGCTGAGCTTCTAAGTAGTTTGCCTGTTACAGCCCAACTCATGCAGTGAGGTGTTGTTGTCACTTTATCAGATTAAACGAGAGCACGAACTTGCAGAGGATGTGGATTCTGTGGCACAGACCCAACTGCATCTCCTCACCATGACTGTACAGCTGAAGCTGTTGTTGTGTTCAGTGTGAAATTTATAAACAAAGGTGTTTTCTTTATAACAGAAGGTGATGGAGAACACCTCTGCCTTGAAATCAAACCTCAGAAGCTTTGGAAAGAAATCGCCAGCCCAGCAAATGCCAGGGAAGGATTCCCTCCCAGGTGACTTATCAGAACATTGGCTCTCGCACTGTAGCAGAAGAAACAGATTGTGAAACCCACAATCTCAGAAACACCCTATTTAACTGAATCAAAGCAGCAAATGCAGAGGAGGAAAACCCACACTGTTATAGAAAAAAAGCATTAAAGAGACAGAAATTACAGTCCTTAAGCTCAGAATGATCCAGACATGAGTAGGGAAAACACCAAAAGAACGAGGGCTACGGACTCATCTCAGGTTTCTGTTACCAAACTGTTGGTGATCTGAAACCGGCTCCTAGATTCCATCCATATTAGAGCTGAGGCTCAGAGCTTGGCATCAGGTGCTAAACCCTTCCCAAAATAATTGCAGCCTTCTGCCTTCTGCCAAACTCTGCTGACAAAGTGCTCCCTTCGCACCTGTCATTCTATTTCAGGGTCTGTAGCCTGGTGGCTGTTTATTTCTCTGTTTGCAACTTTGGTGGGTAAACATGAGGGGGTTTGCATCACAAGCACCAGGCCTGACAGCTCTTCTCCTTTGTAAATGTTCCTCAGCTACTCTTTTGGTGACAGAGTTACGCAAAAGAGCCATGTTAATCACAGGGCAAGACCTCTCTCCTCCGTGTCTCTTGTTTTGGCTTTACTGTCCTTTGGGACGCGACAGACCCGGGGCTCGTGGCCTTTTCTATTTTCGTGATTTTGACCGTCAACTTTTGGAAATGATGTCTTGCTAACAGCCTCCTCTATTCTACTCCTCAGCCTGCAAAGCTGGAGACAGACTTACTGAAACTTAGCCATGGCACCGTGTCCAAGGTGTCCTTTACTCAGTCTGCATGGTGGTAGGAGGAAACAGCTTCCTGCTCCTCTCTGCCATGTTTCAGACAGGACCTCACCACCACAGTTACCACCCTAATCAGCCACTGACCTCTCTGCTACAGTTTTCCTATCACAGATCCCAAGGTAAGAACTTTTTACTGTGCTGACACAGTAAAAATCAGTTTACCTGATTTGATCCTAAGGTGTTTCTGACACATTTTGTGTTCCTCTGGTGCTTCCCAAACCGCGGTACGATGGTGCTGGACAACGTTCCTCAGAGAATTTTTTCAACCACGTTTCCAACACCAATGCTCCAGGGGTTTTCCTAGACCTTGTTTCACTTATGTCTGTCTTCCGCTTCCTCCTCCCCCACCACTGCGGTGGAGGTTCTTCTGCAGCAGCAGAATCACTAGGTGATCGCTTCCTTTTCAAATTTAATCTGAAAACAGGCCTTTCCTCGTTCAATCCCTCCTCGCCCGGCTGCCCCCACTCCACCTGCGCCGGTTCCGACGGGGATCGCGAATGCGCCCAGACGCTCGCGTGGTGCCAAACACTGGTGCTCGCTGCCCTCCCGTCGGCGGCACAGCTCTCATTAGGGCTCTCGCGAGCAGAGGGAGGACGTATGTCAGTGCAGTGCCGGCCGGGCGCTGCTCAGCTGCGGTGCCCACACAGCATCGACGGGTGCTTTTGTCGCCAGGACTGCCTGTGGCGCCGGGGCTCACGCGGCTGTCTCCCTGCCCTCTCCTTGGGGGTGTTCCTGCTAGAGCCGTCTCAGAGACCCGGCTCTGCTTTACCTGGGGGGACACTGCCAGGAGACGCGGGATCCAGACGGCGGCCGCGCCCGGCTCCGCGGGTCTCCTGCTGTCCACCCTCCAGCCGCTCTCGAGCTTTGTCAGGGGCGCGGGGTCTGCGCGGGTGCTCCCGCATAGGGCTAGGGGATCTGGTACCACTGTAGGGGTCTCCAGGTTGCCGCCAGTTTCCTTGGCGCCAGGATCGCAGCTAGCACACCGCCTCACCCTGAGCGGAGCCCAGCGGCTCCGCCACCGCCCCGCGAGCGGGCGCCCCGGCCTCGAGCGCCACCTGCTGGACCAGGCGGGAGAGGCGCCCCCCAGCCCCGCCCCGGGCTGCGGTTTTTATCGCTGTAATAGGAACAACCTGGTGCAAGAGGGGGTCAAGCCCATGGCTCCTAACAGTGGCGGCCCGTGTGTCAGTCTCGTTCCTGTAACGATGCTTCTCAACAGCTGAGCGGCGCTGATGAGGACACGGCGCTCTGTAGTTGCGGCCACGGTTATTCACACTGAGTGTCACGGAACCTAGAGGTCGCCAAACACCCGCAAACAGGGGCCGGGCGATCAGCGCTGTGCCCGGCCGTTCCTCCTCCGGGGGATCACAGGCACGTGGAGCTGCTCCCATTGAGTTTCTCAGCAGCACCGACACCTCTGCCTGTCTTTCACTGCCGCTTCTCCGGTGACTGTCACCGCCAGCCCCGCCCGTGCAGCCAGCCCGGAGCTCTGGGTCGCTGCTGCTCGGAGCACGGCCCCAGTCCGGCGGCGGGAGCATTGCCTGTGCCGCACCAGCAGGGGGCGCCGCCGCATGTCCGCGCAGCCGAGCAGGGTGGCCCTGCAGAGGACCGGACCAGGGGGTGGGGCCGGGGGCGGGACTGGCCCCGCGGCCGGAAGCGGTGGTGGCCGACCCGGGCTCACGTGACCACGACGCGGAAGTTCCGCGCAGGACCGGGGCAGCTTCCTGTGCGGCCGAGGTGGGACGCCCGGGGAGAGCGGCCGCTCCGCGATGCGAGAGACTCCGCGGCCCGCCGGTGAGATGCGGCTCACGGCCGGCTGAGGCCTGCGGGGAGCATGATGGCGCCGCGACCGGTTTCGTTTGCCCTCTCTGGGGCGGCGCGGGGCAGCGAGCCCGGCCTTCCTCCGCCCCACCGCGCCCGGGCGCGGCTTTTCCAGACGGACCGGGAGCTACGGGAGGCGGCGCTGGGCCGGGTCCGCGCCAGGCGAGGCAGATTGGGGGGTTGGTACCTGCTGGGCCCACGGCGGCCGTGTGCCGCCGCCTCTCGGACAAGGCCCCGGCGGGGGGCTGCGGCAGCCGGTGCTGCAGCGGGGTGAGGTGCTGCCGGGGCTCGGTAACAGCAACAGCGCGGTGTCTCCAGGAGCTCTGTGAAGGGGCAGCTGCGCGAACTGCCTGGTAGCGCTTCCGGAAGCTGCTGTATTTTCAAGCCATGACGTGTGTTGGGTGTTTCAGTGTTGCCGCACAGAGACTTGTTTGTTCTCTAGTAATTAATCTGGTAATTAAAACCGAAACCCTTTCTTCTTTGGGTTGGGACAATGAAAACGCAGAAACCAAACAGGCTGTGAAAGGGGCAAGTGAAACGTCTCTGAACAACAAAATTTTATTGACATGTGTTTCTTTACTGATGGAAAATCTTGATGTCATGATGCTTTTGGGTTTCATGAGGACTGAAAACACACAGCTTTCTACACTGATGTGGATCACCAACGACATGCTGAGTCGTTGTGGAGAGACTGCAGCTTAGACCAGCAGTTATTGTGTCTGGTCTATGGACGTGTCTCTAAATCTCAGTGGAGGGTGTCCTGAAGGCACTACTCTCTGTAGTAGGTACATGTTAAAAAATAGCTTTAAATCACAGAGCATGTTCTGAAAGGAGGTAAAGAGCTATATATGCCTTTAAAACTCTACTTCCTCTGAAAGAAGCAGGTATTTCATAATTTCATTAGACAGGAGATAACTGTTTTGAATACCTAAATAACATTGGCAAGTTGTTTTAAGGAAAGTGGTAAGAAAAATCAACAGTTGAGCTGGCAAGCAGGATCTTGCTCTCTGGAAAACCAGCAGAAGCAGATTTGGTCTCCTGAAGTGGGATAGTTGTGTGGTTACATAGCAGGAATGGTACGCTGAGGTAGAAACTTGCAGAGTGCTGGAGACAGCAAATTGAAAGGTGGTTTGCTGCTGTTCCAAAGGTGACAACCTCAAGAAAATTGTCTCCACTGCAAGCTGAAAGTGGTTGTGTGGCAGTGTCCATCTCAATTCTGCATTGACACCTGAGGTGATGGTTGCTGAGCTGATTAGTGTCCCTAGACTTGTTTTTTTCACTTGCGAGGTGGAGGAATGGTGCTGTTTTCTGTTCAGCACCTTCATATCCAATTTCCACACCTTTTTGAGAACACCTCTCAAGAAGCTTATGCGGTGATCTGCATCGTTTCTTAGTTGTCAGAGACTTGCAGCAAGCTGTGAGGGCTGAAGGCAACGGCTCTGGGACGGAATGCTGTGTAGTAACACGCGGTACTGAAAGCAGGGCTGTGCAAGATTTGCAAGCTTAAGGTTTTTACCTCAGTGGATGCGTCTTGGTTACCGTCTCAGAATGAGGCAGAACCTGTAGAAAACTGGCTTGTGCCAGCAAGTGTTTAAAATAAAAGTCTTGTCTTAAAGCTGAGGATGCTGAGGTAGCAGTAAACACCTCTTAGTTAAACAGTTGTTTTGCCCAGCAAAACAGTAACAATTTGCGGCATTGTGAAAGTGAAGGCAACTGTCTGCAGCAGGTCACGGTGCTCAGCTAGAACATACTTTGTTATTTGCCTGGCCTACTGCGGGAGCTTTCCGTTCTTCCCACTACCCAGCACTGGAAATCAGTGCAAGGTTTTAAGAAAGAAAATCTTAAGAGGTCTGTGGTCAAAACAGGACCCTTTTTTTTTTTTTTTGACAGTGTTGCTGTGATTGTGATTACAAATGAGTTTCACAAACCCCAGGGTATTCTTCCCAGTTCATTTTCTTCAGAGACCTTCACAAAAGAGGAGTCAAATCCTGTGCTTTTAGTTAAAAGTTATAAAGGAAATGTAAAAGCATCACCCTCATGGTTCTACTGAAGATGCCAGTTTCAGTGTTTACAAGGAGTTTCAGCCTGTGTTTATAGAAGAGTGTCCATGTCCTGCTCTCTTTTCTGTGAAACACCTTATCACCTGTGTGTATCTAACAGTGAAGAGTTTGTCCACCATGTCCTAGCCATGCTTTCCTAGCTTTGAAACCTTGGAGGTGGGTCACTGAGTTTTTTGAGCAGTGGGGGAAAGCTGTCAAGAGTATGAGCTGAAGAGCAGATCAGAGTGACAATGAAGGGGTTGTGTAACCCTGACCTGTTGATTAAACATCAAGTGATTTACACAATCACTCCCTTGGGTATGCACTTTGTGAGTGAACACTTCTGCTGCTTCTGCATTTAACAGTTGTGCATTTAGGGTCTGGAGAATGAGGGTCTGGGTCTTACAAGGAGCAGCTGTTAGAACCTGGGTTGTTTAGCCTGGAGAAAAGGAGGCTGAGGGGAGACCTTATTGCTGTCTACAACTACCTGAAAGGAGGTTGCAGCAAGCTAGGGGCTTATCTGCTCAACCTAGCAACAAGGGACAGAACAAGGGGAAATGGCCTTAAGTTGCACCAAGGGAAGTTTGATTGAACATTCCAATAAATTTCTTTACTGAAGGGGTTATCAGGTGTTGGAGTGGCTTGCCTGCAAGGGTGGTGGGCTTCCCATCCCTGGAGGTATTGAAGTCATGTAGAAGTGATGGCTGTCAGGATATGTTTTAGCTGAGGTCTGGTCACTGTTAGGCTAAAGATTGGACTCGGGGATCTTGCAGGTCTTTTCCAGTCTGGACAAATCTCTGTGCTCTGTGGTGGTGGTGCTGGCGTTTTAACACAGAGCACTGAGCAAACAGGGTTGTGTGGATGGCTGCGTGTGTGAGGAAAGTACTGTGTTTGCTGTACAGGCTCTTGGTAGCAGGGGTTCCTAGTCATGCTCTCTCCAATCCATATTTCCATAGACAGACTTCCATTTTGGAGCCCTCCAGTTGCTTGTAGTGCAAATTCTACTGTTGCATCATATTAACAAAGAGCTGTAGCTTGTGACTGAACACACTGTCTATTAACGTGCTGCATTTTCTCGTGTGGGCAGCCCCATCTGTTAGAACTCGGACACCTCCTCATTTACAACAAACAGAGCTGTACACAAGAAAACTGGTCATTTCTCCTTGGCTCCTGTTGAATTCCATTGTATTGGTGCTGTCTGTAGTTCCTGCTGTAGTGGACTCATCCACTTGCATAAAGAAATGCAGCAAATTATGGCCACAGTACAACTTCCACAAAATAGAGAGATAAGGTGAGGTTGAAGAAACACAAGCACAGCAGTGGCCTAGCTTCCAGAAAGTGTTAGTTTGGGTTCCATGTCGATATGCCTCTGTTTTACTTGGAAAAGTGTAGAAGGATCAATATTGATCAGAGCTCTGATTCTTTTTTCCTTTTCTTCCCTTGCAGCACATCACTAAACTTGTAATGAGATGGAGTCTGGGGCAAGCTCTTTCCGAGTGGAGTTCCCAGATTTCTCTAGCACCATTTTGCAGAAGTTAAACCAGCAGCGCCAGCAAGGACAGTTGTGTGATGTGTCCATTGTGGTTCAGGGCCACCTCTTCAGAGCCCATAAAGCTGTTCTTGCAGCCAGCTCACCCTACTTCTGTGATCAGGTTCTCCTGAAAAACAGCAGGCGAATAGTCCTGCCTGATGTCATGAACCCCAGAGTGTTTGAAAACATTCTTCTGTCTACCTATACGGGCCGACTGGTCATGCCCGCTCCAGAGATCGTTAGTTATCTGACAGCAGCAAGCTTCCTTCAGATGTGGCACGTAGTGGATAAATGCACTGAAGTGCTAGAGGGCAACCCAACTGTTCTCTGTCAGAAGATGAATCATGGCAGTGACCATCAGTCCCCGAGCAGCAGTAACTACAACGGCCTGGTTGAAACCTTTGAACTTGGCTCTGCAGGACAGACAGAATTCCACAAAGTGCAGGAGCTAAGAGATGGTGAAAATGAAGAAGAGAGCTCTAAAGATGAACTGTCATGTCAGCTGACTGAGCACGAGTACCTTCCCAGTAACTCTTCAACAGAACATGACAGACTGAGCACTGGAATGACAAGTCAGGACGGTGAAGAAGGAACTAGCGATAGTGCCGAATACCAGTATACCAGACCAATGTACAGCAAACCCAGCATCATGTCTCACAAGCGGTGGATCCACGTGAAGCCAGAAAGATTTGAGCAAGACTGTGAAGGAGTTGATAATCCTTATGATGAGCACCAAGTTTCTGAATCCATTAATAATATTCAGGCAGATCATTCCATCCAGTCTTCAGGTGTTGAAGACTTTCACATAGGAGACAAAAAGATGGAGGCAGAGTTTGACGAACAGGCAGATGAAAGTAATTATGATGAACAGGTGGACTTCTATGGCTCTTCTATGGAAGAATTTTCTGGTGAGAGGGCAGATGGAAATCTAAACACTCACAGACAGGATCTCATGATAGCAGCAGGTTATGGTGAAAGCATTGAAATGGCTACGGGAATTAAAGAAGAGACGTCCCTCACTGGATTTTCTCATGCTGACAAGCTGTATCCATGTCAGTGTGGCAAAAGCTTTACACACAAGAGTCAGAGAGATCGACATATGAGTATGCACCTGGGTCTTCGACCTTATGGCTGTGGTGTCTGTGGTAAGAAATTCAAAATGAAACACCATCTCGTGGGCCACATGAAAATCCACACAGGTATAAAACCCTATGAGTGTAACATCTGTGGGAAAAGGTTCATGTGGCGGGACAGTTTTCACCGGCACGTGACCTCTTGCACCAAGTCATTCCAGGCTTCTAAAGCTGAGCAAGCTACTACTGAGATGAACTAAGGGGTCAGACTAGATGACCTGTGGGGGTCCAGTCCAACCCGGGTGTTCTATGATTAATGCTTACGTTTGTTTAGTAGAGTCAGCAAAATAAACTAATGATGCGAATAATGTCTGGTACTTGCTATTGTAAAGTCTCAGAACAACAGCTTCTAATGGTGATGCTGGTGTAAGCTGACCAAACATTCCTGTTGCTTTCCACAGTGGTGCTCCAGGTGTTTGATGTGTGAAGTGCTGATGGTTAACCTGAAAGGTGCTTGCAAGCTGATACTGGCAGCAGTCTGTGTGACACTGCTTGTAATCACAGCAGTGTTTAGAAGCCCTATTGTTTTTCTGAGTCTTATAAATTCACAGCAAAACTCAGCTGTAAATTGACCCAATTCCTGGAAATAGATGAAGTAGAAATTCACTGAAATTGCTACGTAATGAGGAGAAGAACCGGGATGACCAAACCAGACTCTGTAATTCACATTGTCATGAAAAAAAATCAGAATTCCATCTCAATCTGGAGATGGCCAAGATACTTAACCTGCATCATTAGACAGATTGCATCACTACACAGCCTTCACTGGATGGCTTAATGCAAGGCTGGATAAAGATGGTTTCGCTTTTCTTTATCTGTCTTCTGGTTTTGATCTATCTTCAGTAAAACAAACATAGTCTGATTTTGTGCCAGTTTCTATTTAGAGTCTGCAAAGCACTTGACTGTAGTTGAGCACTAGATAAACTTCAATTTACAGTAGGCATTTGCTCCTCAAGGGTCTAATGCTGTGTAACTCTTCTTGGCTTGACTCGGTTTTGATTGCTGCTAACATTAGAGCTTCTAGTAGTGTGAGTGATAAGTGTGTCTTGTCCAAAAGAGAGGTAAGAGGTAATATTTGGGCCTTAGCAAACCCTAGTTTTCTTGTTCCAGTTTTTGCAGCTGGCTCCCTACAGTAGCAAGTACCAAACTTGGGGGAATCACAAACTGACTTGTTATTGGTACAAGAACTTCTCTGAGTACTTCTGTCTAGTTTTGGGGAGCTCCTTTAGGAAAACTACTCAGTAGTGATGCATAGGTATTTATACTTTTAATTCTTCACTCTTTAGACAGTAGGACCTTTACTGCAGATTCTTGGTACTGAGGTTCTGTGACTGGTGATCACAGGCAGCCAGAGTTCACCTCTTCTAGTCAAGTTGCTTGTGGAAACAAGCAGCAAGTGTTGCGTTTGAATCTGTTAATGGTTCTGCAGATGGTGCCACACTTGTGTCTGAAGTCTGGATCTCTGCTGGGAAAGCAGCACTTCTGCCTCATTAGGGTGAGGATCTGTGTGCTGGGCTCCTGTTCTTGGAGACAGAGGGAGGAGTGGTTTTAGTTCTCAGAGATACTGCCAGCTCTGTGTCCATTGTAAAGGCGGCAACAGGATTTTGGGGTTGAAAGCTTATTGCAGTCCCGTGCAAAGGCAATCAACCATTCTTTGTAGTTTACTAAAACACAAAAAGCAAAGAGCCTTTAGACCGCACACAGACTGTAATAGAAAGCAGTGATGGCCAAGTGCAGTGCTGGTAACGTGGGGAGAAAGGTAAACTGGCATCAAAGGCCTGAGCCTGTCCGGCCCAAATGTTTGTGTTAGATGCTGCAATGTGCAGGGTGACGACTTCTGCAGACTGCTCGGTAGGTAAAGCAAATCCACGCAGAGATAATTACCGTTTAGAGCTCCCAGTTACAGATTGTTTGGAGATACAACCATGAGCATCTGGTACAAGCTGTGAGTTTACTGCTCAGTGGGCTGTAATTACTGTAACTTCTTTTCCCGTAGACAAACTTTAGGTTTTTTTAAGAGGCTCTTAATAATTAATCTTAGCTCTTAATTCTTAATCTTCTAATGCTCCAGATATTTTTCGTACGGAATTTTGTTAGAACAGATATTCCCAAACATGATGAACCCATTGCTGGCAATGGGCACGAACGGTCAGCACCTCAGAGTTCCTACTTTAGCACTTAATTGAACTCTGCTGATTACCACGGTGGCCATATAGAACCCTTGTAATCAAGGTAACTGAACAGGGATTTGCTCACTAACACTGTAACCTGCTTAATGTATAGAAGCACTTTGTATTTAAAAACAAAAACAAAACAAAAATACCCAGACCATAAGACTTTATAAGTGTTTTGTAAACTTAGAAATTCTATTTCCTTTATAGTTTCTTTCCACACTGCTAACACTGTCTTTTTTTAATATTAAAAAAGATGCTATAGCACTGCCTGTTTACAGGAGAGTAGAGGAAAATGTTCTTGTTCTCAGTGGCCCTCTTTTTCCCATTCTCCAAGGCCTTACTATGTACAGGGTGTCATTTTTGCAAGTACCATGGCTACATTTGACGGAAGGTTTCCCATCCTCATTTCAAGAATAATCTCGTGTGTTATGTTAGTTCTCAACCCATTTCAAATTGTCACTTCAGTGCTGCACAGATATTTGAGGCAGCCTCTTCTCATTTAATCTTGAAAAAGGCTGGTCGGAAGCCCAGACTGAAAATCATGGTCAAGCAAAGAATCATTTCTGTTGAACCCAGACCCTTCTACAGAGCAGCCAGCAAAATTGCTGCTTTTACCAGCTTGGAGTGACTTTCATAGGAGACATTTCAAAGTTAAACATTGCTCCTGTTTGCAGTTAGATTACTTTCAAATAAAGCTTTAAAATAAAACGTTCTACAAGAGACACTTTAAAGGTTTTATAACAGGTCCTATAGATCCTATTACAGAACCACATCCTTTTTAAATGACTTAGCAGGAATAGTAACTTGTTAATGTTTGCCTATTGCTGTTTTACCCCACATTATGACAGTCTTGAAAGTCTGAAACATTCTACTCCACTGATGTTACAGCACTTGGCTTTCAGATTTGCATGATGCCAATTAATTGCAGGAAAATACTGATAGGTTGTCATAGGACGTTTTTGAGAGGATAGGTGATGTAAGAGAGGCTTCAGATACATGTCTGAAATCCTTATGTTGCTCATCACTGGCAAAACAGTTGACTGGTGGTGGTTTTCTGAGTTTAATTCATTGCTCTTTGATAAACTGCTTAATCACTGGTTCAGAAATTGAAGGGAAAAGGTAACAAAAAAATTAAACATTTGAGAAAACATCTTTTCTTCCCCTTCCCCAGGTTCAGCCTCCCTGCTCTTGTAGTCTCAGCTGCCCTTGTTTTCACCAAGAGTTACCTCACTACAAGAATCAGCATGGGCTGAATGTGACAGATCACAGAGAGGGTTGGGCTTGTGTGCAGACTGACTTGCCTGGCGCTCTTCATCTCTTAGCAGGTGTCCTTTGCTGCTCTGGGCTGGTCAGGGTGACACCAGGCCATAGTCCCTTCAGGGATGTACCTGTTCCAGCATGGATGTCCGACAGGCCTTGGTTACTTCAGAGCTATACCTGCTCTGGCATGGCTTAGCTATAGGCCAGAGTCTCCTTGGGCATGGAGTGTGCTCCTCTGTGAGTTTCTCAGTGTGTCCTCAGTGTCTTCTCTGTGTGTTATCCCAAGAGCAGCTCTTCAGTTTTTCCTTGTATGTTTCTCCAGGAGTATCACACCTTGTAAGGGAACATAAATGCATGAGCAATCCAGTCCTTATGCTGGAGGACTTTGTTTAACAGCTAAATGCAGCAGGGGACGGTTTTGGGGGTTGCACAGGGCTGGACTATCTGCTGTCTGCGGGTGTATCAACAGCCAGCTTGTTCCAACAGGAACATAGGAGGCGTGCCGTCTGTCCAGTCGCGTTGCCCATGGGGCAGCTTATGTGGAGTCTATATAAGTTAATGACTTTGTTTAATAAATGGCCTTTTGGCTTTGGGCTTTTGCGAGATCATGCTGGTCTGAGCGTGAAGGTCCATGTCAGAGCTCCCGCGAACGTCCTCTCGGCCAAACCTGAACCCTGCGAGTCTAACTCCTATGAAATTACAACACCTCTCCCTGCCACTGTCATAATTACATTTCAGCAGAGGCACTGCACCCCTCTGGCTGAACTTTTGGCCTGCAGCAGGTTGCTGGCATCTGTTCCAGTCCAGGCTAGAACCCATTCTGATTGTGCAGCTCACAACCTTTTGCCACATCTCACTGTTGCAGCCCCCTGCTACTGAAACCCTAAATTTCATGGCCAGTTCAGTTGTACATAGTGAAACAAGATGGGCAGGTGCAGCTTCTGTCAGGCTCGTAATCTTTCCTGACAGAGTGGTCTTGTTCAAGATGTTTGTGGGAAGGAGGGAAGAGATCCATATGTATATCTGTAGTGCAAATGCGTGTCTATAGGATTAATTTCATTAATCTTCCCTTAAGCTTTGTCACCTTTAGTGATAGAAACATCAGTGCGTTTTTGTGTCTTCTAACAAACAGAACCACTGTATACAGGAGGCTTCCAGAACCTCTGGTACTGTTGTCTTGCGGTCAGTAGAAGGAACACTTAAGGATGGTACAGCTTCGTTCCTTCTCATGCAGTTTTGTAACTGCATTCTAAAAAGTTCAGCTCTTGGCAGGGTTAAGATCTCCTCTTAGGGGTGTATCTGACCTGTGTGAGGGAGGATGTTCCTATTTCACACACTGCTGTTGGTGTTGTCTTGTTGTTTGTTTTCGAAATGTTACCTTCTTTGTTTTGTGGGTCGGCAGGTGTATTCCAGAAGGTACTGTCTGTACAATTCTTGTGCTCATCTGAGGTGGTTTCGGGGTTGAGAAACTTGGACCTGTCTAAAAAGGAAGGCAGATGATCAAAGGCTGAGGTATTGGATTCCTTGTTACAAAAAGAGCACTTGATGGCCCTGTGTCCTTGGGCCTGGACAAATGGAGGCATCAGGTCTCGTAATCTCAGCTGTTCTGCACTGGTGCCAGAAAGGGGACCTGAATTCAGAGCTCTGAAAGTGTCCAAACGATGAGAGCCTACAGCAGCACATTGTTTTGCTTTTACAGAACTAGCAGCTCTCTCAAGACACTGAAGGAGAGCTGATGTTTTCCTGTAAATGCTCCATTGGCTTGGCATTTTTATCTGTAAGGTGTCAGCTCTCAGTGCCTGTGGGGAAGATGCTGGAAAACAAAATGGTCTATTTTTAATGTGATTAAACAGTAAGTTCCAGTTTTAGCTTGAAGTCTGTTGATTGCTGCTCCTTTTTTATTATTCATGGAATTCTGTACTTCTTCCAGAAATGTATGCAAGTCAAGTGAATCTTCCTTAACGAGCTCTAAGTTTCTATTCTAAACAAGTCATTTATATAGTAAATTTGCATATCTGGATATTTTGTGAGATGTTTTGCCTGTATCGCGGAGGTTGGATGGTTCTGTCTATAAATATTGCTGTCCTGAGTGTACAGCATGGATTTAATTTAATGTTACTGGTCAGTATTTTCTTCTTATAGAAGAGCCCCCAAGCCCCTTTTGTACAACATGTTTTAATAAATGTTATCTGTCCACTTTGCAAATGTTTTCTTAAGCTTGAATGAAAGGAATGCATGTCCAGTACCGGTATTTAATATCCACTTTTGCCAAAATGATAAGTGCTCAAACAAAAATACAAATCCTAAAGTTGTTGATCTATAACTTTATTAAATATATAAAGAAAAAGCGTTTCTAGTAACGTGTCTCCTTGAAGTACCAAGAACATGCTGCTGACCCAGCCTAAGAAAACACTTAAATGCATTTCTTTAACACAGACGTTGATGAGTTTGTGGGTTTGGACCCATTTTAGTTTGGTGCTTGGTAGGTCGGTTCAATGTTAGTCCTGAATTACTGAGCGGGTTTACTTTGTAAGAGTTTTTGCCAAATGGTGACTCTAGTCACAGTACAGAACATACAGGCTGTTAGGGCTGAGCAGCTGCAGCTGCCTGTCCAATGAGAAGCAGGTACAGGTAACCTGTAGGTATTTTTCCTGTGTAAGTGTGGAAGAATTTCATACTGTGAAAAAAACACTAAGTGCTCATTGTCATTCTGTAAGGAGGAGCCCTGACCAAACCTGGATACTCCTTCTGAACAATTTACTTGGCCATCTGCGGAGTCCTCCTAGAACTGTCAGATCTGATGCCCCTTACTCAGCAGTTTAACGCTTGCCGTCCAAACAGAACACGAGGTTACTTACATTTTATAAAGCCTGTTCAGCTATTCCCTATATAAATCAACGTTTGTATCCCATGCTAAATCTTCATCGAGTTTTAGTGGAGTACAGCACAGGGCAAGTCATGTCCTGCTGCTGCTCGTTGCTTGCTGAGCAAGCCCACAGGTTCTGTTTGTTTTTCTCTGGTGGGAGTGAGCAGGTGCCGTTTGTGCATTTGCTGCTTACCCGTTATCTACGTCCTGGTCAGGGTGCTTCCCCCAGGCTGCTGCTTCAACCCATCAGTCACCCAACAGCCGGTTCCTGACGACTGCACTACGTATGTTTTTCAGGGAGAGAAGGACACGCGTCCTGTCCCGGGTCGGGCTGTGTGGACCCCTCGGTGGTACCTGCTGGCGCCAGTCCCTGCCCTTCACTGAGCCGCTGCCCCTCACACCCTACGGGCAAATCAGGCTGTGTCAGTCTACCCTGCCCGCGCTACGGATGCAGAGGGGAGCCCGTGCGGGGCGCGCGGGGCCGGTCGCCGCAACCTCCGCCGCTGTCCTCTCCGTGTTTCAAAGCTGTCGCCGGCGATCCGCGCTGGAGGCCGCCGTACCCTCGGCCGAACGCTCGGGAATGGTCGTGCTAGGGCCGCGGGTACAGGGGGAGATCCCGCCTCTTCCCGAGACCCGCGGACAGCCTCCGGCCCGGGGCGGAGCCGGGCCACCGGAAGCGGAAAGCGCCGCCCGCGAAAGCAGTTCCGGGTGAGCAGCTGTGGGAGCGGGCGGGAAGCAGCCGTGGGAGCGGCAGGAGCCGGGCCGGACCCGCCATGTGAGAGACCCCGACAGCCCAGGTGAGCAGCGGGCGGCAGCCGCTGCGGGCTCCTGCCCGGGGCCGCTCTCCAGAAGGGGTCCCGGCGCGCTGGCGGTGCCCTCAGGGGCGCGGCCGTGGCGCTCGGGCTCGGGTTCCGTTCTCGTTCTGCGCGGCCGCGGGGCCGAGCCGTGACTTGGGCAGCTGCCGCGCCCGCTGCCGGCCCTGTCGCCAAGGACTCGGCCTTGGAGACCCTAGTTCCGAGTGTCCGGGGTCGTGTCCGGCCGCGGCGGGCGCGGGTGCGAGTATCTTCTCTTGTGTTCCCCTGAGCAGGGCAGGAACTGACGGGACTGGGCCGGTCCCAGCAGCTCCTGACACCTGTGCAGCTGTCGTCCACCCGGAGGAGTCGGGAGTTCCAGTGCAGCCCCAGTCCAGGCAATTGCAAAGCCCCTTCAGAAACCTTTGCAGGTGGGGATGCCAGGCACGGTTCGGTTTGCTTCAGTCAGACAAAGTTGACAATGAGGTCTGAGCAACCCCAGAAACGAGAATGTGGCAGAGCCGGGCTGCCACAGATGTGTCGCAGGGTTACCTGCTCTACAGGTGTCACAGAGCACTCAGCGTGTGTGCCCAGTGTATGCAGGCGCTGCTCTGCCAGCTCGGTGGGAACTGCAGGACAATCCCTCTGCCACAGGCAACAGACTGCAAAAATACTGGGAAAATATGTTGTTGAGAGGCACGCCAAAGCTGCTGCTGCTAGATAGAGAATAGAGCTTCTGCATTGCTTGTAAGGAACACTGAAACCAAAAGGTGATTGCTTCATGAAGAGTGACAAAGGGTTGGGAAAAATACAGCAAACGAGTGGCAAATAATTTATTGTTGCAATAGCTGCACAAGTAAAACCCTCCCCACCTCTCCCTCCCTCCCCACTTCTTAAAGTTCTGAGTGTACATACAGCACAGGTCTCTTATTGTCAGTCAAGGGTTTTTTAACCCTGATCGTGGCTTCTCAGGGCAGACATCCCAGAGCAGTTCAGACTGTATGGGCAGTAGCTGCTCAGTGTTACGACAGGGTACATTGTGAAATGGGTGCGCAGAGACACACTTCGTGGTGGGTACGTGTAAGGTCTTGCTGATTTTAAAGGGCTTGTATCATAAATATTCCTCTGTGTTATAGTTGTCAGATGCAGTACTTGTGGTATCTGGCTGTCTCCACTTTGCCTTCCAGTAACTTCTATTTTGTCTGTGTTTGGTAGTGGGTGCCACCCTGTAACTGCTTTCATTTTCAGTCACTTTGTGCAGAAAGGCAATTACGAGGAAGATAATATGAAAAAAAGAAATTAAGGTGGCCCTTAAACTTCAGTTCCATAACTGCTTTCTCTGGATATTTGCTCAGATAAGAGGCTTCTGTTTTATTTTCCAGGGAATGCTAAGTATGCAGCTCCAATAACTTCCTCTCTGCACCATGTGAAGCACTAAGACTAGGCGTGTCATGCTGTCAGTGTTAGTTTTGTGTGTATGTGTCCATGTACATGTGTTCTTATAAATTAATTGGTTTGAATTTTTATGTTGAGGTCATCAGCTCCTTCAAGTGTTTTTCTATTAATTGTGTTATGAGTGTTGGTGATCCAAAAGTCTGAATTGGTAAAAAGTAAAAAAAAAAGTACTGAAAGTAGTGTAGGTGTTTAATGCATTCCTTACCCAAGCAGAGGATCATAGAATCACAGACAGGTTTAGGTTGTAAGGCACCCTAAGGATCCTCTAGCTCTAACCTCACTGCATGGGCATGGACACTTCTCACCAGACCAGTTTGCCCAGAGCCTCATCCCACCTGGTTTTGAACATTATCAGAGAAGGGGCATCTGCAGCATCTCTGGGCAACCTGTTCCAGTGCCTCAGAGTGAGGAATTTCTTCCTAAGGTCTAATCTAAATCTCCCCTCTTTCAGCTTGAACCCATTCCCCCTTGTCCTATCACTAGAGTCACTGGTAGAAGTGGAGGAAGGCATTGTGCTCTGTGGCACTGTAGGAGAGCCTGCCTGACTCTTGATTTCACTGTGGGTGTTTAATGTTTTGAGTAGAGTGCTGCCACTCTGCCTGCAGAGATAGAATAATGACCTTGGCTTTCACTGCAGCGCTCTGGTATCTGCTGAGGCCAGTGTACAGGAGCTAAGCTTTCTGCTGACTGCACTTCAACTTGCACTGATTTAAACATCTCCGTTTCTGAGGAAGCTGAGGTTTCCTGCTTTTTTATAAGGTAACATAATAAAGTTTTAAATTGCAGCCTCTAATACTACAACAGATTTTGTATTTCAGTCCACAGTAGAAGTGAAACAGATTCCTTTTCAAAGCTGTTTTCTAATGGATGATAAGAAGTGCCCCCTTTATTGTCTGCTTTCCTCCAGACAGTTCACTACCTCATGTTGTGGCCAAGCTTTGTGTTTCCTTTGACTGCAGTAGACACACGTTTTTATATTGGTTCAAGGTTTTCCAAAACTTAACAAGTCTTGTTGGGTTTGTGAATTAAATCTGTAGAGTAGTTTATGAATAATCCTGATAACAGGAGTTTAAATCCTGTTTGATTAAGAAAGAATCTGGTTACTTCCTTAACTACTTATTTCTGAGCGATGTGGCCATTTCCCTAGTTTCTGCATTTCTCTGTGTTAGACTGTGAGGAAGACGGTTCAGATTTTATTTAGAGTTTTTTTTCTCGATGGTTTTTTAATCAGAAAGCAGCAGTACCTTGGGCTGTTCAGAATGGTGCTCAGCTTAACTGAAGGGAGTTTCTATGTAACATAGGCTTGTGCTGACTGTTTTTAATTCAACTGGCAATTTAATTTACCTGTTGGAGGCTAACCTAGCAGAGTGGTGCATTGGACTGAGCTGGAAAGGGTTGTGAGATCACTGTAGATGTAAAAGCTGCCGTAAGTGCACTTTATCCAACTGGAGAAGCTCCAAGCAAAATGAAGCCTCATGCAGTAACAGAAGTTTTAAGTTTTCTGTTGTGCTGCAGCATCTCTTAGGATCTGCGTGTCAGCTCTTCTTTAAACTTCCCAGTCCGTGGCAGTCACTTACTTACTCTGAGATACCAAAATCCCCAGTTTGTGTGCAGCAGTCCCACTTGTTGTACTCTCTACATTTAAGTTAAGAATGAAGAACAGAAATCAACGGAGGCAAAGGCAGTTGTTTGATTTGTTCTTCTGGGTACAGCATTGGGCTTTGTAATTCCCGGGATTCCAAAAAGTTCACAAAAGAGGAGTCTGAAGGAAAGTCATGAGATGATCAATTCATGAGTTCAGGCTGATACCTGCAGTTTTGCCACCTATCTTGAAGGCTGTGGCTTTGTGTCATTAATGTCTTTGGGTTTAATTGACAGTAACGTGCTTGTGAATTACTGATACAAGATGACACTAGATGACCATGTTCAGAAAGAGTCAAGTTTTCAGCAGTTTTCTGCACACTGCAGTGCTGTGTGATGGGATGTTAGCGAGCTTTTAAATGTTAGTTCTGTGTAGTGAAGTCAGTGTGTAGAAAAACCTAGCCTGTACTCAAAGGTTTGCTGTCTGTGTCCCTTCCAGTCAGCATCAAGTGTTCCCTTAGCTATTGAGTAGAAATATTCCCCATCACCCTCCCTATGCTCTAAATGAGTTGTTTTAAGTTTATGAACGTACATGTCTGTGGTTTCAGTGCCTAAGTGATGTGGCGAAGAGTGTCCTTATGTACATTTAATGTCATCGGGGGGTACCTCTGGCAGTGTGTTGTACGGACCGCAAAATGTCGATGAGCTGAACGTACACTCTGCTCTGTTATTACTGTGAATTGTCTGTGTTTCTGGAAAAAAGCCATCAGCGGTGGATTTGTAAATCTGTAAAAACCGTGGCATGTGATCGTCTGATGTGATCAACATAAAATCATTTAGTCTTCTACACAATCAGTGAGATTTGAGAATTCTTAAGGAAATGACTGCTTGGATTTAGGAGGAATTGATGCAAAAGCCAAGGCTACATCTTGACATAGCGCTGCTGTATTGTACTCCCCTAACACATGGTCACAGCAGCAGACAGGGTTATGTTCCTCAGTTAAAATTCACTGGAACGGCAATGCTTTTTTTCCCTCAGTGATGTCTGCAGTTGTCACAGACCGTGCAGTAAATGCCAAGTCCTACACAATTGAGGGAGGAATGCCCCAAGATATAAAAATACCTGTTCCAATTTGCCCTGTCACCTGAGCAGTGTGGGGTGTCCATTCTGGGTATCCTGGAGCACTCTTTTGGGTTAGTCTTGATTTTTGCTACAACCCTCCTAACTGTTCAGTGTGTTTCTGTCTTCAGACGTGATGACAGTGATGATTTGTTATGAGTGCTTTCTTCCCAAGGAGCCCATGTTGCTGAGCTAACCGAAGGAAATACAAGGGCTTTTCTCTCACACCTTTGTGTGAGTTAAAACAAGTGCAATCTGTGTCATTCACCTGTCCGAGGATGGTGAATCATACATCAGAGTGAATGAAATCAAACAGGTGCAGACTTAGCCGCAGAAACTAATACAGCGTTGGCAGACGCACAGCCTCATGCTGTAGTTATATGATGCTCCTTCTCTGCTGCTACTGTATGATGCCAGTAAAATTAAATACCCAGTGTGTTTTGTCACTGTCTATTCTGGGGTTCTGAAGGTGAGAGCGAGCGTCTCTGGAACATAATTTTAAAGTGAGTTTCTTTTGAGATAACGTGAGATTTTTCAAATGCTACTCCCACATTTGCAGGGTAGAACATTTGTTTGCAGATACAGGGCAGCAACCCACTGCTAGTAAACTCATACAGTGCTTTGCATTTGCTGTATGAGACCCCAATGAATAAGTGTAATCCAGATGCAGAGAGAATTGATACGGTTCTGTTGCGTGTGACTGTATCTCCTACAGAAATAGACAGGAGGCTCAACGCCGAGCCCTGCTAGGGCTTCCTGAACTCCATGTCCCATTCTGGCCTGTGTTTTGAAACTAGAAAGCCTTCAACCAGTTTCCTGGGTACATAATGGCCATGAAAACCTTAAACACTTGGATATACTTTTGCAGAACAGGTGCCCAGAGGTAGACTTAAATTTTACAGGACTCAAGTCTAACTTTGCACCATCCCATAGTCAAGGGTGGAGGCCAGAGCAAGACAAAACGCCTTACTTGTTTTTGATGACTTCCCAGCATTACTCTGTATTTTCTTAGTTCCCACTAGCCCCCAGGTGTTTGGTCTGTGCAACAGAAATACAACTTGCTTCATTCTCTATTACTGTAGGATGGTCTTGCCAGCACTGATGAGTAATTGGATATTGTTACAGTGCAAGACCCTCCTGAACAGTAGTTTGGTCAAGTCCACTGGACTCTGATTGTGGAACTGCATGAAATGAAATAAAACTTGTTTGTGTGGGGGAATATAGTCTGAGGATGGCTTTTACTTTCTTGACAGTGACTTTGGGGTTTTATGTGGCTAAATAGGATCATTCTTCTGTCCAGTGTCCATCAGTAAAACACTGCTAGCAGCGCCTGTTTCTCTGGTGTTTATAAAGCCTGCATTTTCTCCTTGGGTCTTGCCTTCCTGAAAGTTGTGGTGCCCCAATACTAACCCCAGTGAATTCAGTGCGTTCTCAGTGCTGTTTCTGCTATAGAGCTGCCTGCTCCTGAGTGCAGTGCCACTGGCAACCTCATCAGTGCCAGTTGTGTTCAACGAGAGAGGTCAGGGTTTGCCTGGAAGTGGAAGAAGGGTTCCCCTCTGTAAAGTACTGCTGTTCGAAGTTCTCATTACTTAGTGCCACCTTCCTGCAGGTGTTTTCAAGAAGGAAGCCTGTGTCTTCACACGAGGACACTAAGGTGGAAAAGCGGTCACCAGAAGTGCATGTGGTAACTTGTTCCCTTTTCTGATGTGGATACAGTTGCATGTGGATACAGCAACTGGCTCTCCACTGCTGTTTGGGCTGGTCTGTGTGCTGGATCGGTCTGTCTGCTCTAAAGCGGTGGTGTGTTCCCTTGATCCCTGCTCCTCATTTTTATTGCTTGTCTGCAGCGTTGTCAGCCAGACTTAAACATCCTTTAACTCCATCATCCTCTCTGCTCACCGACAGCATTCGTGCTGTATACTCCTAACATTTTTAGGAATTAAAGATGAAAGAACTCTGAAACGAGTATGTAGGATTCCTTATGCAGATGTAAGTGCATGTGGAGATGATAATAGGGCTGTTGAGGATCCCTTTCCTTTTGGTGTTCCTCTCTTCCTAATTGTTGTGCTTTCTCTGGTGTGTGTTTAGTGCCAACTTGCAATGTGTGGCCGGGTCTTGGGGTGCATGAATTCATCCACTGATCCCCTGATCAAGAGAACACAATGGTTATTTTCTCCAGGGTAAGGCGTAAAGCATCTGTCTCCTTTCTGCTAGGGTCCTGTCCTTAATTCCTCCTTGTGTCTGGAAGTTGGAGGCAAAGAGGAAGGCCAGTTTAACAAACTTCTGTACGTTCTGGATACAGAAAAAGGAGTAATTTCTGGCTATGAGTGAGGCTCAATTGAGGTCTATTTCCTTAGCTCGAGGATCCAAAATGATGTAGGCATGACAAGTATTTTGGGAAGGTGGCAGTATTGTTCTGCAGCTATTACCAGGGAGTGAAACTGTGAAGCTCCTTGTAGGGGACAGTCCGTCCCAGGAAGCTTCTGACATGAGAGAAACTGAACAATGATTGTTCCAGGGAGACAATTCAAACTATGGAAATGTTGGAAAGTGTTTGTACTGGCGGGTTTGCTGTAACAACCTCAAACCTTCAAACTGTGGGAGCATTTCCTTCTGAAATGGAGAGTTGTGTTCATCCTCAGTTCTGAACTCTCTCATTTCTGTTTCAGATTGCTCTTTCCGTCAGTAGAAATGGACAGCAGCAGTTTCATCCAGTTTGATGTGCCCGAGTACAGCAACACTGTCCTGAGTCAGCTGAACGAACTCCGCCTGCAAGGAAAGCTCTGCGACATAATCGTGCACATCCAGGGGCAGCCCTTTCGAGCCCACAAAGCCGTTTTAGCTGCCAGTTCTCCCTATTTCCGTGACCATTCAGCGTTGAGCACCATGAGTGGCCTATCAATATCAGTTATCAAAAACCCCAACGTCTTTGAACAGCTGCTTTCGTTCTGTTACACTGGAAGGATGTCTCTACAGCTGAAGGATGTGGTTAGTTTCCTGACCGCCGCTAGCTTTCTGCAGATGCAGTGTGTCATTGATAAATGCACACAGATACTGGAGAGCATCCACTCGAAGATCAGTGTTGGTGACGTTGACTCTGTCACTGTTGGTGCTGAAGAAAACTCAGAAAACCGCAATGGAGTGAAAGACAGCAGCTACTTTGCCAACCCAGTCGAGATATCTCCCCCCTATTGCTCTCAGGTGCGACAGTCGACAGCAAGCAGTGATCTTAGGATGGAAACTACTCCAGGCAAAACTCTACGCAGTCGTCTGCAGGAAGAAGGGCATTCAGATCGAGGAAGCAGTGGGAGCATCTCTGAGTACGAAATTCAGATTGAAGGTGATCATGAGCAAGGAGACCTGATAGTAAGGGAAAGTCAGATCGCAGAGGTGAAAGTTAAAATGGAGAAGTCTGACCGGCCAAGCTGCTCCGATAGCTCTTCGCTGGGTGATGATGGGTATCACACTGAAATGGTGGATGGAGAACAAGTGGTGGCCGTAAGTGTTGGCTCCTATGGGTCTGTCTTACAACACGTTTATTCATTCAGCCATGCATCATCGCAGGCTGCAGGTGTGTCTGAAACCTTTGGGAGCCTGAGCAATACGAGTCCTTCAAGGTCACTGCTGAGCTGTTTCAGAGGGGGCCGTGCACGCCAAAAACGGGTATCTGCTGGTCACTTGCACAGTGAAGTTCAGAGCTTGGTGCAGGGGGCTGACAGCGAGTCCATGGTGAGTAACCCAGGATATGAAAGTAGTCCGCGGGAAAGAAACGCACGAGGTCACTGGTACCCGTACAACGAGAGGCTGATTTGTATTTACTGCGGGAAGTCTTTCAACCAGAAAGGGAGCCTCGACCGACACATGCGGTTGCATATGGGGATAACTCCTTTTGTGTGCAAGTTCTGTGGGAAGAAGTACACCCGCAAGGACCAGCTCGAGTACCACATCCGCGGTCACACAGATGACAAGCCCTTCCGCTGCGAGATCTGTGGCAAATGTTTTCCTTTCCAGGGAACACTAAACCAGCATCTGCGCAAAAATCACCCCGGGGTCACAGAAATGAGGAGCAGGGCAGAGTCTCCAGACAGAACGGAAGCTTTTGTGGAACAGAAGGTAGATAATGATGCTTCAGCCTCAGACGCCATGGATTCTAGTTTGGAACTTCACACCATGTCTAACACGTCTGATTAATGTGTCACTTCTGAGGGCAACACAAGCACATTGCGCACGAATCTTTAACATCTTGTGTTCATTTAACTTCAGTACAGGTATTTTAGTTCTCCTGACCCTCTGGAGATCAGTTTGCACTGGTTTCTGGAGGAGACTTACACAAGGATTCTTTATTTTTGAAGGAAGCTGAGTTGTTGGTTTGGGTTTTTTTTTTTTACTTCTGAAGATGTTCGAAATCCAGAAGTCTGCTGGGCAAAAGATAGGAAGGGTCTGCCAGAGGGTCCCTACGGGTTGATCTGGCAGGACACAGATCCAGTGCAGAAAGATATTAGAATAAGATTAACAGCTCAGCTGGATCTCCAGGGAGCTGTTATCTCCCTCATTTTATTTCTTAAATCCTGTTGCTGTTGAAGAGCTGCACAGCACTGGAGAGAGAGGATATTGTACCTGTGACTCTCCATGTGTCACGATGGGATCTGTTGGTTCCTACGGACTGGGTTGAGTAGTTAGCCTGGTTATATATATAAACCTGCTTTATATATATATATATATAAAGTGTTCTCACTTTTCCTGCTCTGGTTGAGGTGAATGTAAAAGTACGTCAAGGTTTATGCCATGTACCGCTCGCAACTGCTAGGTCTCCTCTCTACTTAGGATTTAGGACTTTGGGAGGATGCTTTTGATTTGAAAGAATGTTCTTTGGGTTTCCTTTCATTAAGCTATTTCTTTGTGTGCAAACAAGAGTAAAGTGAGTTCCCTTGTTTTACCAGATTTGCTTTGTAACAGATGTAAACCAAATGCCGTAAGACTAGTACGTTATGGTGAAATTGCTGAGGGGTTTTGTTAGCTGTCCGGAGCACAGCTGGACAGCCCGTGGTGCTGACCTTTTTATATATAGAGATGGATATATCTATATCTATACACACACACACACACACATATATATATAAATATCAACTAGCAAACTTACAAGTAGCATTGTGGTTTTAAACGTCTTTTTACTGGCCTCAGAATCTACCTTCATTTCGTACTGTAGAACCGTACCAGGTAATTAATGCAACTTTGGCACTCTTTGCGGTCGGTTAGAACCGCACAGAGATGTCAAGGTTTAAACACAGTATTTCCAAGCAGTGTTTTAATGGGTCTCTTCACAGAGAGCTGTTTTCAGGTGCACATTGACTTCCTACTTAAAGCTCCAAGTGACGTGTCGGCACTTGGGATTTGTACTTGTTTTGTATAAAGAGATGGGAATTTGAGCAATATGTCTGTTTTTCACGTGTGAGTGTCACAGAGTTGGGCAGCTTTCCTGCTGTTTTCAGTGGCTATTTTCTGCATCAAGGAGCTGCCCACAACTCTAAAACACTCTGAACCTTTTGTTTCACCAAATGTGTTTTCAATATGGTGCTACCTTCATCCTTTAGGTCAGTATAAGGTATAAAATGTGAAATGTAGTGGTCACAGTTCAGCAAAAGAAGGAAAACAACAAAAAACCCCAACAAGTAGAAAGAGGTCCCCACCCTAAACAAACCAACCACAACAGAAAGTACCCAGTAGCTTAAGAGACCTTGAAAGCTCAAACTGGCAAACACTACTGTGTGAGGTTGTACCTGATGAACAGCATTAAATTAATTTTGTCCTTCTTTAAATGCGGAATCTGTGTACTGCAGCCTTAGGTTCCTTCAGCAAGTACTGAACACAGCTGTGTGTGGGCTGTTTCACCCCATACATTTAGGAACTGAAAGCTTGTTCCTCAGTTATGGGGAAGCAGACAAGCAGGTCTGCTGTCTTGGGGAGCTTTGCTGGCCCCTGTGCAGCAGCTCTCTGAAACACACTGGTTCTTACTGTGGTGGCCATCTGCAGTAAGAATTGATTTCACTGAGTGCAGATTTACAGTTGAGCCCCACAAGCTCCATTGGAGCAGCTCCAGTTAAATTTTCCTCTTTGTCCTAAACCTGCCAGTGTAGAGGCAGAGGGTGGGGAGCAGCAGTAGAGCTTTGATTCCCAGTAAGAGAAAGTGTGTTTCTGCATCTGGGGAGTGTGGTCGGTGTGTTTACTCACTGAACAACACATGGTGGTGTTTCTGATGCTGGTGTTTCCCTTTTACTTGGCTATGTATGCAGACAGGAATTGGTTTGAGTTTGAGACACACAAATCCAAGCAATGTACAGTTACTCTTCACCCTCTATCATGGGGCTGTGCTGTGGTGCCTTTGGTGTGACTTGTCCGTGGCAGTGTGAGCTGAGGAGCGCAGCATGTGGGGACTAACTTTACATTTCTTGAATCTCTTCGTGTCGCTGTCCCGGCATCGTTTAGGTCTAGTCCTTTGTGTTTGTGAATGTGTTACAGTGGTTTGAGTTTACCAAAGAGTGACTTATCCAAAACTGTCTCTGACAACTAACCAACCAACCAACATCGCTTTGATTGTACCAGTTCAGGTTCAACACGTCGTCATGGGACTGTTAAGGAGCAGGAAGTGGTCAGTTTTTTTACAAACCCCTGGCTCAGCAGTGTGCAGGTCCCTGCTCCTGTCCGTGCGGGTTGCCATTTACCCTGCCTGCTGCTAGCAGTGTTAGTGATTATCAAGCCATAACACAGTACTGTAAAGCCCGGCAGTGCTTCACAGGAGGCGTTCGCAGGGGAGCACAGACCGTCATCAAGCATTGCATTACACTGACAAACATGTGACTCTGGTAGGAAATGACCTTCATGCCCGGCGGCGGCAGCAGCAGCAGAGTTGTGCCTTGTCACATCGCGGCTGGCCAGGGTTAGCACTGCCACGAGACACAGAGCATTATCCGACCCGAGTTCATTTCACTGTCCTCCAGAACAGTGTGCTGGTGTTGAACTCCTGTACAGGGGCTGTACGGTGTCTGTACAGAGTGAAGTCAACACAGAGCTGTTGCACATTTCATTTACAGGAAATGCAAAAGTCAGTAAAACAGGTGAAGAAACATTTGACAGCAGAGTAAATCACAAGATGATTACACAGGCTGGTTCATAATTGAGTCTCTTGCTAATCTACCTTTTTCATGATAGACAAATGTGAAGCAGTGACAGTGTCCTTTCCTCCGATATTTAACCTACTCTGACAAACTGTGAAATAAAGGGTTTTGTACCTTTGCTAACGTTCGTGGTTTTAAACGGCTCCTTTAGTTCCCTTACCGAGTTACCTTCCCTATTTCTTTTAACCTTGTAAATACTTAGGGAGCGGCTTTGTAAATACTGACAGGATACTGACAGTCCCGTTGGGTCAAGCGAGGCCTCGAGGTGGGCTCTGCTCTTTTAGTGTGAAATCTTTCAGTAGCACAGAGGATCCTGTCAACTCCCTGTCCAGCAGAGTTTGCTGAGGGCCTGAACCCACCTCTGTTCACACAGTCTTCCCAGGCACTAGTTCATGGTTGATGCTAAAGCCTTTGGTTTGCTCTTGAAAAAGACAACCAGGGAGGCCCCTGGATGCGTTTAGGCTCAGTTATGGGAAGAACAGCACGAATAGAATCAAGAGCTGGGAAAAGATTGGATGAGCTTTACCTTTAAGTAAATAAATATCTATCTATATCTTTTATTTAAATTTTTATTAGTTTACTGTGATTCTTTTATTATCGTTTTTCTAAATGGGTTTCAACATGAAGCCGTTGAAAGGGACTCAAATATGCAACAAACACCTAATCTATTTTCCAGGGGAGTTCGCCCTTGGATGGTGCTTTTTGACTGGTCAGGGTTATTTATTAAATTTTATATTTGAAAGTACTTGGGGAATTCTGTAAATTCTTTATATGAATCTGTTATTTCGTTAACTGTAAATTTCATGATGCTCAGTGATCAAATTGGAAGTTCAGTGAAGTCATTCAAAGTGTTCAAGGTTTGCGGTCTGTGTGCATTTACATGTTTTACCAAGTGCCAGAAGAGTTGTGTCTAACACTGTCGATTTTATCCTCCTTGCACCCCCCCACCCCAGTGACAGCAGTGACTGCAGTGACACAAGTTTACATTACAAACAGAAAAGGTAAACCAACAGCAGGCCTGGGGCACGTGGCCCTGTGTTTCTTCACGGGATATGGAGCCAAGTACCAGTAACTGAGCAGGTCTGAAGCGACTTCTGCTGCGGTAGATACCAGACACTGCTGTCTCTCCCATCCATGTGTGCTCCAAATGCAGCCCGTGGACTTGAACTGCCCGCCTCTGGCTCTGTAGCCTGATCTGAGGTCGAGCTCTTGCACGATCTAACAGTGTTTGTTATTGACTGAGAAACTGTATTTTTAAATGACTTTTGTTTGTATGATTGTTTTTCTTGATAAATGACTGAACAGTTTGAATGACTTGACTCCGTGTCATGACTTTGCAATACAAACCAGTAACCTCACACCTCCACACTTCATTGCCACATGAAGTAAATGAAGCTCGCTAAGCTGATGCTGTAATGACTAACAACTTGCCATTAAGGGTTATTTTATAGCATGGATTTTAAAGTATTTATTCAAATGATATTTTACTCCTGTATTCACTCTGGGTTTAGATTTGTGACATGAATACTTCAGTGCTGCTTTACTTTGTTCTGATAAATTTGTTTCTGGCTTGTAAATGGCATTTTTTATGGTATCAAGTCAATGGGAATTGCTGTTTGTAAATTAAAATGCTTCTAGAGCAACCTGTGGTTGTGTTGGTGTCTGAGTTACTGCGGGACTTGCACGTTACTTTTCCTGAAGTGTTACAGGAAGTTCCCGTCTCATACCAGTGCAGCAGCTAGGACTCTGAAATCTCTAGATACAAACTGCTCTGGAGGCTTCTTTGTTGTGCCAGCACTGCTTGTTGTGCTCTGAACAGACGATTGTGGGAGTTTTGCCTCCAAAACCTCGTGCAGCTCTCAGAGCAAAACAAAACCCTGGCTGGGTGGTGGCCATGTGCCTCCTGCCAGGCTGGAGACAGGGTGTTGTATTTGCACTCATTTTATGTGATCCCACGTGCAGCAGCAGAGCCAGCTCTGTTCTCGGTGCATATTGCACACAGCTTCTAGCTCACAGACTTCTTCAGTTGGACAGAGGACCCAGCAGCTGCTAGGCTCCTTCCAGCTGGCAGAACCACCCTGACCTGCTCGGTGGCTGCTGGCAGCTCTAGGTGCTTTTGTGACAAGGGACTCTGGAGGAGTTAGTGTCTCCTCAGCTAAAGAGGCTGTAAGCTGTTGCTGATTTGCTGAGATTTATCCCTCCTGGGACAACAGGTGTCTCAGAATTTTGGCTTTATAGTCAGTAAAACAGCTGATAGTGCTGAATTTCGTTAGAATTTACCAGCATTTGGACAAAATTTACCAGCAGCCAGCTTTTACTTGTGTGTGAGGTGTTTGCCAACAAAGACTCACCCTACAGTAAAGCTGAGTTAAATTAGAATGAGTTTTAAACCCACGTAGCAGCAAAGAATGTAGGCTCATACAATGCTGATGCTGCTGACAGATACTATTATCTTGGCTGGCTTTGGGATTTGTGGTTCAGGTGGATGGAAGTGGCTGGGTGGGTTGGTCCCTGAGACCCATGGATTTATGGGCACGATAGATTCAGAATGCCTTCACTTTAGCAGAATCAAATTTGAACCTGTTCAAATCCCCTGGCTTGTTGGGTCTGAAAATTCAAGCGTAAAGATGATGTGACTTTCAGGAGAGGACTATACTCAACGTTACTTCTACCTGTAAGCACAGAACACAACATGACAGCTCTTACAGCCCCTCCACACCTTGGTTTGGTTTGGTGAGTTGGTAGAACTGTTTGGTCTTGCCCGGCAGCCATCCTGGTTAGAAATGAGCTGCAGCTAATCACTGGGATGTGATGCTATTAGCTCAGAGTCAGGCTGCTCACCAGTCCTTCCAGAAAGTACTCACTGTGTTTTCTTGATTGCGTGTTTCTACCCACAGACTGGTAATACAGCAGCTCTAGCTGTTTGCTGCACAGACTCATGAGCTGACGCGATGCTCAACAACAGCATCACGAGCACACAGAACATGCTTGCACAGATGTGGTGCAAACGTGAGACAACACGGCACCCTGTGGAAATGGCTTTCAGGAGGTGAGTGTGCAGAGGGGGTTGCACTGCAGCATTAGCTGTAGGCCCCAGTATCTTTCAGCTATTTATCTTGGAAGGTAAGTGTGCAGTTTCTTCCTTGATTTGCCTTGGTAGAACAGAACAAACCTGCCATGTTCTGTTCACAAAGCTACGCGAGTAGAAGCAAAGTTACTGAGTTCTAGATAAATTTACCCTTTAGAGCAGACACTTCCTAAAGATACCAAACCTTTGGGAAGGAAACTTCTTTCACATAGCAGTGCTCCGTGCCTGGTGCCTCTGGGTCGTGGTTGTCAGTAGTAGTGGGATGTCTGTCTCTGCCAGCAGCACAGCATTCCGCCCTCACATGTGCAGCAGCAGTCAGCCCATGTGCCCCACAGCACAAGTGGTGCTGTGAATTACCAAGGTAACTCATTAATGAGATAGAACATCCTTTCCTTTAAGTGCCCGTGTTTCCCCAGTGCATTTAGTAGTGGCATTCTTGGGAAAAGCTCTAAGTTATTGCACTAGCAAAATGCAAATGTGCTCCTGTGAGCACTGGTCCTGGTCCCCTGTCCCTGACTGCTGTGGAGTTTGGTCCAGAGCATTAAAATGACACTTCTGTGAAGGCTCAGGCTTCTCTGTCCACTGAGCAAACTGCGCAATTTTCTAGTTTCATAGGAGCTAGAAGTGCTGAGTGAGCACCAGGGATCTCCCTTCATGCCAAACAGCTCAAGTTCTGGCATCATAGGAAAGAATAAATCAGACTCAAGAAAGATCTTCCCTGGCAGGACCAGAAGGCTTACAAGGGCAGCACAGAGGTCTGGAAATGTGTCTGTCTGTACTGCCATGGACTATAAATCAGAGTCCTGTTCAATAAAGACACGTGAGTGTATTCCGAGTGTCCTGTGTAGAACAAAAGCAACAGGCAGAGATGGAGAAGATAAAAAGGGTTTGATCAGAGGGGCAAATTGCAGTCACCCACAGTGGACTTTTTCTGGAACTGAAACAAAGGAGAGGTTCTAGGGGTGATGGGGGGGCAATGTTCAAGGTCAATGGAGATTTCTCCAGTATGAGACAGTGTCTGAGAAAGTGTAAAGATGCTGGTTTGTCAACAGTCAGCAGGCAAAGAGCAGTGACCCTGGCTAGATAGAAATGAAATGGGATTGCAAGGAAATAGATACATCAAGGACTAATGGAAGAGCCCCTAAAAGTGAAGACAGGTACTCTGGAGGAAGAGAAAACTTGGGAAAACAAGGAAGGGACATGCCCAAAGCAATAGGATTAGAAAACTAGGTTTAATGAGGCAAAATTTGTCAAGCGTGTTAAAAAAAAAGGCGAACTAATGTTATAATCAAGTTCTCACACCACAGAGGACACAGCAGCTACTGCTTTAAGAGCCACCATAATATATCAGATCACTCGGTGTCTGGGAAGTCTTCCCTCAGATTGTTTTCTCCTATTATCAAGCAGAAAAATCTGATAAAAGCTGGGGAGTTCCGCTGTGGTCAGGTACAAGGTGACCCACATCAGTGGTCTGGGTAAACCAGCTGGTGGTTTCAAAGGACCCTTTCTTCTCTGCTTTGTCCACACGCAGATGTGGAAATAATGGAAACTGTGGTGGCATGGACACAAAAATCTGACCACAGACTGTCAGAATAGGTTTGATACCCTGCACTTCTGTCCAGGGATACCCAGTGACCTTGGGCAGTTCATATTTGTTCAGAGGTGCAACCCATAGCAATAATTACACGGCCATGGTACAGTATCTGTGGTTAAACTTCAACTTCCCTGCTTGTTTACAGTCTGTCCCTTGTAACTTCAAAAATGCTTTAGACTGCTTGGGCAGAGACATCCAATAAGAGTGGTTCTGCCTAAACTGAAGTGACCAATCCCCAAACCACTGCTGTGTTATGGCCTGGAAAATTTGATCTACATGAGTGCCAAGCAGCAGGTGCACAAACAGACAAGTTTGATTATCTATTGACTGTTCATCATCTTAAATAACAGGTAGAACTTCTTGATTCAAGGCAACATGAACAGCTTGTCAGAACAACTTACCTTTGGTTCATGCTTCCTGCTTTCACATAGAGTACAACTTTCCTTCCCCAAACCATGCTGTTAATTTCAGTAGAATAAATATTGTAGGCAGGGAGTTATCTTCTGTGTTACGGGTGTCCACCACTCTCATTCTGCTCTAGTTGTCCTTTGCAGATGTTCTGAAGATGTGCAAGTGGACATGATGCTGCTCAACACTGCTCCGTAGCTCCTTTGCTGGAAACTACTGTTGATGTAGCAGAGTCGGGAGAAGGAAAAGTGCGGCCATTCCTCTGCAAAGCCTCATGTGGGGATAAACACCAGAGGACAATAGAACTAAAAAGCAAGGGTTGAAAATTTGACAGGGTTCTCTCAAAACTCTTCAGAAGCCAAGTTTTGTTACTCTGAATGGATCATTAATACTAAATGTAGTTACTGACCATTTCAGAATGTGTAGTTCACATTTAGTTGGGATGTCTAAAGATACTTAAAATGCTCTGGATTTGACCATCACTAAAGACCTCTAGTAACCAGGAGGCAGGAAAGCCATCTTCTCACTGTATCCTGCAGTCTCTCAGGGTTTCTCTGAGCACCATCACTAGTCTGTGTGAAGACTTCAGTTGGGCGTGAACCACCGAACCAGTTCTGCGTGAAGCTACCGATGCACCGAGCAACGTCTTCCCTGCAGCGATGCCCTCAGACCAGTTACCCCCAGTACGGGCTTGAGGGAGTTGTAATCGGAGAGGGTCCATCTGCCACGTTCCCTCGAGGACTGAAGGACCCTGCTCCACCTGAGTCAAAGCCCTTAGCGCGGGGCCAACGTAACCCAACGCACTCGGAGACCTCCGCGGGAGCGTTTTTACAGCACCTCCCGAGCCCTGAGGAACACACGCCTGCTCCTGCGGGAACCGCGCCCAGGCCGGTGCGGGGCTCGGCTGCTGCCGGGAAAGGCACTCTCTTGGGGCTGCGACTCATCCCGCTGAGAAACGTCCCCGGCCCAGCTCTTCCCAAGAGCCACTAAACGGGACTGCGTCGGCCTCCAAAACGCGCGGCCTCAGGAAGCCGAGACCGCGCACCTGCAGCCGCCAGCTCCTGCGCGGCGTCGGCGCGCTGGCTCCGCCCTGCTCCGCGCCCATTGGCCCGCGCCGCCATGCCGAGCAGCGACTGGCCAGAGCGCCCGTCAGTCCGGCCCGGTGCGGCCCCGCCCCTTGATCCCCTCTCGGCTTCGGCGGTTGCGGTGGGGTGGGGGGGCCTCGACGCTGAGCGCCCCCACCCGCCCCGGTGCTGGCGGGGACCCCGCCCCGAGAGGGTCTGCTGGTGAGGCTAGGGGCAGCGGCTCCCGGACAGGTGGGTGAGACGCGGACGAGCCCCGCGGACAGGTGGGACCGGCCGTGCCGCGATCCTGCAGCTTGCGCGGGGCCGCTGAGCTCGCCTCGCCTCGCCCCGCCCCGCCCCACCCCACCGGACTGCGGGCCCGGCTGCTGGCGCCGTCCCCGTCCCCGCTCAGGAGGGCGCCTCAAACGGAGGGCGCCTCAAACGGAGCGCTCCGGCGACGGGTCCGGCCCGGATCCACCCTCTGGGTCTTGCGGCGAGCCCGCTCCTCCCAGTCTCTCCGCGGGGCGGCGCGGGATGCAGCCCGGCTCTGCCGGCGCCTTGTGGCGGCCCACAAACAGGTGTGCGGGCTGCGGCCTCCCGTGCGCGGCCGCTCCCTGCGAGCGGCTCACCGCGCTCGGGCTGGGGTCGGCCGCGGGTACCCGCCTGCCCGCGCGCGGCCTCGGGGGTCGGGCCGGGCTCTCGTGCTGGCGCCTCGCGTGCCCGAGCCCTGCCGCGCAGGGCCCACGGTTCTGCCCTCGCGGTCGGGGCTCCTTGCGCGCGCCCGTGTGGGCCTCACCTGTGCGGGTGCGGTGGAGTGGGGCCAGCCAGCCAGGCGCGGGGGTCGGTGGGCGGTGTGGGTCGGACAGCCGTGACCTGTCACCCGTCAGGGGTTGGCCCAGCCTCAGCCCGAGGCTGCGTTTGTTTTGCGGGGCGTCGTGGGAAGTAGATGGAAACCCGGGTCGGACGCAGCCTTCGCCAGACTCGAGGGATAAACGTGACGTCTGTGTGCGTGTGCTGTGCGCGGTGCTGTGCAGAGGCTGTTAAGGACCTGTGGCCAATGTCTGTTTCCGAACAGCGCTGGATAATTTGGCTTCCGTAGGCTCCAGTGTGTCAGGGTCTGGCCTGCAGTGGAGAGGAGCAGTTGTGGTTCTTAGGCGGGGAACTGCAGTTTACCTTTTGTCTGGGCTCTGCTGTTTCAAACCCAAGAAAACAGAGCGTGTGCAGTCTCTCGTCTGTCTTACTGCTGAAAAGCAGTGAGCTCTTCTTTGGCAGCTCCAGCGGCCTGGGAAGATATCCCTTGCCCTGAAGACCTTACAGCTGAGTGTAGCCATCTCTGCTGTTTATGCCCAGCAGATGCTTTTACAGTCGGGTTTGTTTTCAGGTGAATGTTCATGCTGCGCCTAGGAGTTGCTCCCCATGTGGCAGGACAGGGACGGTGTGTAATAAAAGCAGAGCTCTGTGCAGTTGTTTGCTCATTTTCAGCATGTTGTCCTCCCTGCACAGTGCAGCACCCATTTTTCTGGTTTTGGAGAAAAATATTAGAAGAAACTTATTTTAATCAAACTGTTTTGTTTTTTCGTCTTCCAGTCCTGACTTTGAAGACTGAAAGCTCTAGTGTTGAGCTAATGAAGGGCAGGTGCTCCATGGAGCTTAGTCCGTAGTGGTGCCTTGATTTGTCTGTATGAAACAAAAAACCTGTCTGTTTCCCCTGTTGTTACCTAACAGTAGGTTGAAAACCAGAAGCATTGGGGTAGTTGTGCAATGTGGTTCTGTGACAAGCTTGTCTTGCTAACCAGCTGAACTGCTTGAGAACTCTAGTACTGTATGATACCCAGGTTTATGCTTTTGGTAACACAAGAAATGGGAGGTTTGCTATCCACTAGGTGTTATCAGCACCAGCGGCTTAGAAAAGAACCATTTTCAATAAGAATACATAAACACGGAGTTGCACCAGGTCTGACCAAGCACAGCTTCATCAGCGCTCTGGTAGTAAGTCCATGGATCATAAAGTCATTACGGATTAGAAGGGACCTCGAAAGATCATCTAATCCAATCCCCCTGCCACAGCAGGATCACCTAGACCAAATAGCCATCTACAAATTAACTTTAGGGTCTAAAATGTTCTATGAAAATGATGCTGGCTTATGGTGCACAGCTCTGATATAAAAGTTCCAGGTGCCCCAGAATTAGCAGTAAGAATGTTATAAGAATTTGCAGTAGCTAATTGATCAAGTGCGAGATTAAGGAGGGTCTGGAACACACAAGAGAAATATTTGATGCAGTCTGCCTCTTCAGGACAGGCCAGATCTGTGCAAGCATCAGTGATCAGAAGAGTGTTAGTAGTAGGTATTTGTATGAGAAGACTGAGGATCAGCATTTTGAACAGTGATTGAGTTCCATCCCCATCCTCCAAAGGGTGTGAGAAGACTGCAGAAGCTACAAATAGCGGTAGTGGGGCTGAAGTGAGGGGTGTGTCAGAAATGTGGCCTGGATCAGCACTAGTGTGGCCAACAGGACTAGGGAGTCATTCTCCCCCTGTACTGGGCACTGGGGAGGCCTCACCCCAAGTACTGGGGGCATTTCTGGGCCCCTCACTTCAAGAAAGAGATTGAGGGGCTGGAGCAGGTCCAAAGGAGCAACGAGGCTGGGGAAGGGACTGAGGGAAAGGCTGATGAGGAGAGGCTGAGGGAGCTGGGGGTGTTGAGCCTGGAGAAGAGGAGACTCAGGGGGGACCTTCTCCCTCTCTCTAGCTCCCTGAAGGGAGGTTGGAGTCCGGTGGGGGTTGGGCTCTTCTCCCAGGCAACCAACACCAAGATGAGAGGGCAGGGCCTGAAGCTGCCAGGGGAGGGTTAGGTTGAATCTGAGGAAGCCCTTCCTCACAGGAAAGGGGATCAGAGCCTGGAATGGACTGCCCAGAGCAGTGGTGGAGTTGCCATCCTTGGAGGTGTTGAAGGACAGGCTGTGGCTCTTAGTGCTCTGGTGTGGCTGAGGGGATGATGTGAGGTTGTGGTCTGGGCTGGATGAGCTCAGAGAGCTTTTCCAGCCTCAGTCATTCTGTGACTGAGACATACAAGAGCTAAACTAACTTGACTAGGAGCCCTTACCCTACAAGACATGTCTGAGAGGGTTCAGTATCTTTCTAGCAGCAGAATTTTGGAGGTGAACAGGAATGACTGGCTTCTCACTTACCACCTTTAATGTGAGAATCAGAGGGCATGAAATAGAGTAGCAGAAGCGAGTGTCAGGACCAGGCACTTTTCACAAAAACACAGGTCTCACAGGCTGCAGAAGTTCTAGTTAAAGGACACTAGATGCTCCAGGATTTGAAACAGAACCAAACTCCTTTGTACATTTGCAAAGCAACTGGGTAAATTTGTGAGTAGAGGGAGTGGTAGGGGCAAAGATACTTCTCCGTAACTTGGAAAGTCTGTGAACTGCAAATTGTTGATAGACTGGGAAAATTAGTTTGAGGAAGTAATGATTTCCCTCAGCTTCTGTTTTTGGTAAGTTTCACCGGTAACCCGGCCTGGAGTTCAGAACTTACCATGTGCACGGGACCTTGTTCTCGTGTGGCTGCTGAACAAGTGTGAACAAATGAAACTGAAGCCAAAACACTCCAAATAAGAATTCAGACTGCCATTCAAGGGCAGGAAAGCAGAAGTCTTCAGCTGTCTGTTATCTTTCAGGAAAAAGCCCCCTGTATTCATTTTGAGGCCAATCCACAAACAACTGTGTGAGGTTTAAAGACTTGTCACAAACCCGAAAGAACAGACTAAGTGTTTCCTCTTCATTTACAGGCCTGTCATGCTTTTAAACAAGAGAGAAACCTCCTGAGCATCTGGATCTGGACCCAACAGCAGACTGATGGAGCTGTGCAGCACAATGGGTTGAGTGAGTGCAGAACCACCTTACTCTACTGCTGTAAGTATGAGGCTGTAATTAAAGCAGCAGGGGTTTTCTTGTTTTCAGTGAGATTGTTCCTAGAGCTTATGGAAGTGTCTGTCTCTTCTGAACTTAAAGAAGCTACAGTCATTTTGGAGTTGTGACCATAGTGTGCAGTAACACAGCAGAAATCTGCTGCTCTTGTGGCTGGTTTGCTGAGATTCCCTAAAGTATAACTGCTTTAAACATAGGTCATGTCTCTGCAAGTCAGCACACTGGTTGTGAAGGATAATGGTGGTTCAGGGAGGACTTGTGCTGGAGAGAGAGCTGCAGCTCTGCTGTGATGTGGATCAAGATAGTGTTGGTTTCTTAACTCATCTATCACCCCGTGGTTTTCTAGTTACCGACCTGAAGGCTTCAGAGGTGAATAATTGGTTGGTTCTGCACAGCAGCCATTGTTTTGTTTGCTTAAAGGAAGAAGTCATCAGAGCTTTTGCTTCAGTTTCCCAGTTTGCTGCCCCATGTTATTTCTAAGGTACAAAGCTGCAGGAAGTTTTCAGAACTCAGAAGTGCTCATGTCACACTGCAGTCGTCTTATTTTCTGGTCCTCTAAATCTGTCTGTTTCTTATTTCATGCTCTTGGCCCGTTTCCTGCTAGTGCTGTATTGCTTCTTGTTTGGTTCCTTGTTGTCCTGTGCCTTCTGTCCTTTAGGATTTAGGACAACATTCTGATGTTGTCTTCTGAGTGACTTCGCATCAGCCGTGTTTTGGCACTTTATCTCTTCCAGCATTTTTCTAAGATGCTGTAAACTGGGTTCTCACAGTAATTATGTAAAAGCCCTAAAACCTAGAAAGCACCTTTCCATTTTCAGTTCTTTATCTGTGAGGGCTGAGTACCAACTCTGTTCCTGAGTTCTGGGTGCGTGTTGAAACAAACCCCAAGACGTTTGAAACCCGGCCTGTGATGCCTGAAGAGTCGCTGCCATCTAGTGGAACAATCAAAGCTTTGAAGAGCTCTAGACTTGGTTAAATAAGGTTTGGAGAGGAGAGTCCGCAGGTGTTTGTGGTTTGACACAGAATGGGGGATTCCAAGTGGCAGCAGAGGCTACTGGATTTCTTTTTTTGGAATAGCTTATAATCAGTCTTCGTTGAAGAAATGCGGTAGGTTTCTCTCAAACACTCAGTGCCAGCAGGAGCATCTCATGTGGTGAGACATGTGGGATGCTCCTGCTGGCACTGAGTGTTTGAGTATAACCCCGCCGTGTTGTTAATGGGGCACTCTGAAGCCACAGAAGCTCTTACGCTTTTGTGGCAAACATTGCAAACACTAGTTCTTCCTAGTTCCTCTCCATAACGTGCCAATTATGTTCTATTTCAAACTACTGCAGTGAATCCTGCTGTGATAGGCAGTCTGATCTTGAGGCTGCTGTGAGGTACCAAACGAGCTAGTTCTGCAGGGAAGTGTAAACTGGAAAGCAGCGTTAGATTGGAAGATGCAGTGTTAGTTGGGAGGTGGTCTTCCCCATTTCACAATGAGTATGGACAGCTGTCCTGTTATGTTCCAGGTGTGTTTATGCACCTTTTCTCTAGCTTGGCCTGGGGTGTGTGGTGGGCAAGTGTCACACCAGCCAAGCTAAAGGAGACCTGTAGTCCCCTTCCTATTTCCCAGCCAGTCCCTGTGTGACAAACTAGCAGACTGTGCACTGGTTTACACCTATCTTAGGGATGTTTACTGCAGTCGTTGTGTCATTGTTGGCAGAACTTGCCAGATAGTGTTGTGCAATGTTCTTACTAGCTTCTGTTGCTCCAGGAAGTAATTCTCAGAACTGAGGTTCTTGTTGGTGTGTGCCGTGTGTTAATGAATAGAGCATGGACGCAGGAGAGGGCTTCAGTGACAATCTTTGGTGTCATCTCTACTGGATGTCATGAAACTTCCGTGAATTCTCATTCAGTTGTCTTGTGGGGAGTTCGTTTGCATTTTTATTTAAATAAGTTCAGCCTTATTGCAAAGATTTTCAGACTTTGATCAAGTTCCATTCCACAGAGTCCTTCAAATGATTTCTCGTTGCGAGAAACCTGCACTGTATTTCTTACTTAGTTTAGTTAGACTAACAGAAGGTATTGGGTTGGAAGGGACCTCCAATGGTCTACTCTAACTCTCCTCCAACAAGCAAGGACTTGTCCAACTATAGCCAGACTGAGATCTCTTTCTGCATTTATGTAGTAGTATCACTGTATGGTGAGGGAGTGTTTTGATTACATAAGTGTTGAACGTATCATTGCTTCTTGGTGCAGGAGATGATGGTAGAGATGGCAGAATGGAGAGAGGAGAGCACTGAGTAGTTGACTTGTAAATAAATAGTCATTAGAGTGAGCTACAGTAGAGATACAGGGTGTAACTGGGTTAGAAATAGGATACTCAAACCTACATTGTCAGCTTCCTGCTCTGCCATGGTTTCAGCAACTAAGGATCCTGAGAGATGTTTAATAATTTGGACATAAAGTTTGACATGTTAGGAGCAATGTGAAGTGTGTTTTTGTTACGAGGTTGGCATCCAGCTCTTAAACTAAAAGACTGAGTCTTTGAAAATAACAGACCTTGTCTTTGCTCAGCCTGTAGAACATGTGGTTGCCCAGGCTGACACTCAGTGACACTCAGCTCTTCTGAAAACCCAGGGTTTGAACTGTTGTAGGGCAGCCTGCCCATGAGAGAGGGGTCTGTGGCAGCCCAGCGTGGCACATCAGGTAGGGCAGATCACGAAAGCCTGACCTCAGCTTCAGATGTTCTTGACCCACTGCTGGGTGGGTTGAAATCCGTTGCGTGTGGTCATAAAAACCAAAGGGTTTGGGACGTGAATTCTGAAGGTGCTGGTTAGACTCATCGCAGCAGCTGCTCTCCTTGTGGCAGAACTCATTTAGGTGAGTAGATGCTAGATGAGTGGAAGTAGGAGAGTTGAGACAATTTTGGTTAAAGAATCAATGTGGAATCTGCTTTTCCCTGAGTGAGGCCCGATTCTCAGCTGTCAGCTGCTGGGAGCTGCAGCCTGCTTGCTTAGGAGTTGTGCATTTATCACAGAACATCTATTCTCTTTATGGTTGGCTGAACCGGTGCGATCAACATGTAGTTACATCCACAGTGCCTTAGTAGTTTTTGTAGGGATTTTTTTTGGAAGCCTGTTTCAATCTGTTGAATCGTGACGGGTCTCATCTGAATTTGGGACACTGCCTGCTTTACCAGTCCTGCCACTGATGTGAGCAGCTTCACTAGGCTCTGGAGTGCTGTTTTCTTCAGAAGCTGTGTTGTTGCTCTTGTCACAGCCCATGTTGACAGGGGGCTACATCATAAATATGACTTACATGACATTTTTATTGTTGTTCTTTAACCATGGTAAGAAGTTTCTCAGAAGAGAGGGTGCATGAACCTACCAAACTGTCTCTGGTGCACTTCATCCATAGGTGGTACTGTTGCCTAAAGCACAGGGAAACACACTGGGGACTTCCCAGTGAAACAGATCCTGCAAAGTACGCTGGGCAGGTTTTTTTAGGATCTTTAGTCATGGGGGTGTAGCGGCTTTTTAATCGTCTGGAGCCTAATCACTTTTTCTTACTGAACTGCTGGTAGGCAGTTATCTAAATCTGGGCTTCTGAATCATTACAGAAATGTTCGTGTTGTACAGAATGGCCACCAAGGTCTGGTGTTGTTTGGCTTCAGATGAAAGAGCTGCTTCATGTGAAGCACTGGGATGGCTGCACTGTCCAGTCTCGCCTGCATTTGTGCAGTGCCTGTCACAAAAGGGATCCCAATGCCATATGAACGATCGCTGCTTTCTGAAGGGAGTGGGATTCACAGGGATCATTCCTGCCTGTAGGGTAGGACGTGTGCTGTGGAGAAGTTGTATGCAAGGGGATGAGAAATGGGATTTGAGAGGCGATGCTCCACTGGACTCAGCAGAGTGAAAATGCAATGTCCTGTTCTGAACTTGAGCGAGGGGATGGTGTCAGGAATGAAAAGGTTTTACACCAGTGCTGCTCAGTGCTTCTGAGGTTTGTGTGTTGCCTTTGCCTTTCCTCTGGGTTAGCAAGTGTCCTTCAAGCACTCAGCATCTGCATCTTGGAGCGATGCGAAGAATTTGTTGTCTGGAAATCCTTTAGAACTGACTTGGTCTGTTGCTGCAGTGACAAAGCAGCTGCAAGCTGTTCAAACTCGGGAGGATCCTGGAAATTCTTTTGGTTGTAGTATAAAATTATTAAACTCAACAAAAAAATTTAGTGAAGGGGGAAAACTGTCTGGATATCTAGACAGAGAGAACAGGCAGTGCATGGGTTGATACGAATTGCATTTTCATGATGACGTTTGTTCCTCATTTAGCAGTAACACTAAAAGGTGGGAGACTTTCCCCTTCCTCTCATAAGCCTCTAGACTAGAGCCGGGTGTGCTGTAGGTGGTGATCAAAGTTTCGCGTTGGTACCTAAACGCAGGCATAAGGCAGAAGTACAATCACGTTACAGTTTCCATCCTTTTTTTCTTATTGCGGCCCGTTTTCTGTATCCAGTGTGGTAACTCTTGTCCCTTGTGCTCTGCACCCACAGCACCAGAGACTTTGTGGTTCATCAAGGGCGGAAACGTTCTTGGGGTGAACATTGGGATGAATGGTTTTGGAATGAAGAGGAAAACAAATGCAATGATGAAGAATGATTTGGAGTTGAGTATGGAGTTCTGTGTGGTCTGTTGTAAATGCATTCTAATGTCGTGACAGTTGCCAGTGAAGCGGAACAGTGCGGTGGTGATTATGCTGGAGATACAAAGCATGTGTTCTTCATCCTCTCATCTTGGTCAGTAACAGCTAAAAATGGTGAGATTTGGTACCAGATTCTGTCAGAGATGTCCTCTGAGGAGGCTCCAAACCCCATTTAAGAGAAAAGGAGTCTGAGCGGTGACCTCAGAGCTCCCTGCAGCTTCTTGATGAGAGAGTGTGCAGAGAGAGGTGCTGATATCTTCTCTGTGCCCAGTCTTTGGATCACAGAGAGGAGAATGGTTCAACCTTGAGTCAGGGAAGTTCAGATGAGACATTAGGAAACATTTATTTCCCAAGAGGGTGGTCGATTCCTTGGAACAGGCTTCCTGAAGATGTGATTGATGCCCCAGGGCAGTCAGTAGTTAAGAGGTGTTTGGACAGTAATGCCCTCAATGACGTGCTTTACCTTCTGGTCATTTACTTGGTTAAACGATCATTTTATGTCTCTTCCAAGAGGAACTGTTCTATTCTAAATTAATTTCAATAGCAAACCCCCCAAAACAAGAAACCCCTGCAACTGGTAACTTCCATTGCCAGGTTTATCAGTGCCCAGTCAGTTGTAGGAGGTTTAACAAGGCCAAGTGCAGGGCTTTACACTTTGGTCACAACAACCCAGCAGCGCTACAGGCTGGGGAGACCGTGACTGGAAAGCTGCTCAGTGGAAAAGACCTGGGGATGTTGATTGACAGCAGATGAACACAAGCCAGCAGAGTGCCCAGGTGGCCAAGAAGGTGTGGCCAGCAGGACTAGAGACAGCAGGTGTGGAAACACTTAAAGTCACCAGGTGGTCTCAGAAGATTAAAAACTCCTTGGACTTGACTTAGCAGGATAATTGTTCCCTATGACTTTCCTTAAGGCAGCAGAACAAATGGGTGTGGACAGAAGGGTTTTTTCAGAGTAGGTGTGAATCTTGGAGGAACCTGTGCGCACAGGGAGAAGCGGTACTGGTGTTGTGTTTGAAACTTTGTGGGGTAAGAGAGCTGTTTTGGGGTTTTTTTGAATGGTGGAACAACCACGCTGCTTGTTTTCAGTTTCAAGTGAATCGAGGCTCCAGGTGGTTCAGTGGGTCTGTAAGCGGTGCTTGGTCCTTTTTATAAAGACAGTATCTAGCCCTGCAAGCCTTGTCTGAAGTCTGTTGGTGTTTTTGGTCTCAGGTACTGAAGCACTTTTGCTTTGCTTTGGTTTAGTGAGTGTTATAAGTTTGGAGTAAAACTGAGCTTGGACAGGGTACAAGATCACATATGGGATTTCTCTTTCCACTTTCAGAACATTTTTAGCCCCCGCACACTGGAAAGCCCAGTCAGAACGGCAGAGGAGATGAGAATGTTTTCATGGCTTTTATGTCAGTGCCACGTTTCACAGAAGTTAACATAATGAGGATTTCTGTCCACTCCAGTGTCTCTAAGGACTTCCAACAGGGCTAACTCCAGACCTAGAAATACTTTGCAGTCTGTTGGGGCTCAAAACATTAATTAACTTTATCGGGACACAACATAAAGGAACCTGCTGATTGAGGAGATTATGGCAGTATTTGGAACACGATTACTGCTCCATGTGTCCCCCTGAGATTGTGGGGAGAGCTGTTGTTTGCCATGTGAGGTGATGTAGGGATGACGCAGGGGGTCCAGACCTTAACTTTCTCAAAGGAGTGTGGAGTAAGAGGTTAGTTTTATTTTCAGCTCTTGCTTTTCCAGCATCTTCCTGTTTGTGTGATCTGTGTGTTGTGGGAAGAGGTGAGGATGCAGAGGGGGATGCAGCAGTGTACAAGCAACTGCAGGCTTTGCTAAGAATACAGGCACAGAGGTCTGTGGAGAACAACTGAACCACCACGCTGTTTGCTTTCTCAATTGCAAGTAACTGGAGCTGACTTGGTAACTCTGTAAGCAGCTCTTGGTTGTGTGTGCACGCTACTGTACACATGCAAGCACCCACCTGAGGAGCTCTGCACTTGGTCTGTGTGGGTGCATGCTGCATCTGAAAAGTCTTTAGAAGCTCTTTGCTAGCAGCATGCTGCACAGCAGTATGTGGAGACATCCTGCAGGGCTGTGTGGTCGAACAAGGCTGCGTGGTGGTTGTGTTTTAACCTGTCCCTAGCAGCTGAATCAGTTTTAATATTGGAGATGGCCAGGTAGCTTCAGAATTATACCCATGGGGTGAAAACCAGAGAAAAGCATTCCTTTACTGTGATGAGACAGGTGTTGGGATTCGGCAGTCCTGTGCAATCCTGCGGGTCTGGATTGCATTAGGGTTTTCTGTGCCCATCTCAACAAGCCTTCCCATGAGGTTCCATTTGGATTTTCAGATCTGAATCTTGCAAACCATCTCTTAACTGAGGTAATGAAAGCCAGGTCATGTGTTACTGTTGTAGAGGGTGATGTTGAACACTAACTTGAGTGTGGCTTGTGAACATCCATGGCTGTCCCCGTGTTCACTTGATCAGCCGTTTCGTGTAGTACGTGTCCTTCACCCTGCAGTAATTCACACAAATTCAAGATGAGACAGGCATTCTTCAGTCCTTTGGTTTCTGGAAGGAGCTTGCGTGTCTGACATACGTGATGTGTGATACAGCTAACCCAGCTTGGAAGGGCATCTGTCTGCTTAATCCAGTTTGGAAAAAGCCTCACCTCAGATAGTGCTGTTGTTGGGTTAGCTGAGGTCTATGAGATTCTTCAAGGATGATGTTGGGCAGTTCTCTTCTCTGGAAAAGTTCTGTTCTTTGATATAAATACCTTCTTTCAGGCACACCTGTCTGCCTGAGCAGCTGCAAATAGACTTAAATCATCACTTGTGAGGCTGATTCAAGTGATGAGCAGGGAAAAGTGAGGAAGGGCGCCCTTTTTTCAGTCAGTTAATAGCTTGGGTTTCTTATTGTAAAATATATTGTGGTAACCTACAGCTTCTGGAAAGTCCTGCTTAGCTTGACCTTCATATCATACCTCTTTCAGCCTATGTGACAAACAGCACTCTGCCCACCTTCCCTTCCTGCCCCCATCATTTCTTGGGTTGATTGGAACTGGGACTAAGTACTTGGCCTGGCTTTAAAGTACTCAGTTGTGGTCTGTCACGGTTGCAAACTGAAAGAGATGACTCTGGCTCCTAAGGTCACCTTTCTCTGAGAACAGCAAAGTCTGTTGTATTGTTGGGGGGGTTTTGGTTTGGGATTTGTTTGATGTTACTCATTTACCTGCATGAATGTGTTTACTTTGCAGGAATTCTGCATTCATCATGTCTCCCCAGTGCTGGCTGAGCTGAAACTGGCTGCATCTCGAAGAGAGCATGTATAGAAGGAATGACCTCATGGCCAATGTGATGGTGACCTCTGCCACTCCAGAGGTACAGCTCCTTGTGTTTTGTTGGTTCCCACAGTAGAATGGAAATCTCAGCTTTTTTCAACTGTCACGGAAGCCCTTCCCACTGCTGGTCATGTCAGTGCTTTGTCTTATCATTTCTTAGTATTTCTACACGTATTTCTTGTCTCAGTCTTTAATGAAATTCATCATTCATATCATTCTCCATTCACTACTGTTCTTGTTTTGTAGGGTAGCAGCAGCTCAGATTCTCTGGAAGGGCGAAGTTCAGATTATGCCAATAAAAGCTATGACGCAGTTGTATTTGATGTGTTGAAAGTGACTCCCGAGGAGTTTGCTGTGAGTATAAGTGTTATTTCTGCATTTAACTTGTGCAGTACTCAGGGCTTCATTGTGAGATATTTAAAAAATACCTAACTGTCTTCTGAAAATGCACATATTTTCAATGAACTTCACACATTCTTGAAAGCAAACTGCTGATTAAATAAAGTTTGACAGAACAAACCTATGTTGGTACTGGCGTGACACAGCTGTTTGTTTCTCTGTGTAAAGCCATTCGAGTGTTTTGGAAGACCCTGGATAGGTTTAAAGATGCCAGTGACAAACATTCTGGCTCTTTTTAAAATTTGAAGTATCAAACACTCTGCCTTTTTTCTGGAACATCAGTTTCTCAGAAAGATCTATTTTCTTAAAAGCAAGAAAGAAGCTTGAAGAGTGGAAGCAAATTGCATTCCTTAACAACAAGTCTGCAGCGCTAAACTGAAAGCAGAGCTCCAGCTTTGGCCAATGTCCAGCACTGTTCTTGCGCCTGGGCCCTTGTTTTCAGTTTATGAGTTGTCTTGCTAGGGAGCGGGAACGAGCGAGGATGAAAGCTACTCAGCTTAGGTCAGCGTTCTCATTAAGATTCTGTGCTCTGGGCATCAGAACCTTGCTGTCCTTCACATGGGCTTGTATCACACCTGGTCACAAAATAGTGTCTTGGAGATGTGCCTGCGTTACTCCTGTAGGTTTGTCACTTAGAACAAGTCCCGATGGGTTTGCTTGAACGCTGACATTCAGAGCACACAGACGAGTGCTGTTGCTAGGTGATAATGTAAAATACTTGAGTGGCCAGTCTGGTCTCTGAAGGAAGCGTTCCTGCGTGGATTGTGGTTACCAGAGGACAGAGGTAACACATGATTGTTAGCTCTTCCTTTTATGTTATTGAAAATGTTGTCTCTGTTGCAGAGCCAGATTACGTTGATGGACATGCCAGTATTTAAAGCTATACAGCCCGAGGTGAGTGTTCATGAACAGCTCTCACCTTTGGAATGTGATGCTGAGTAAATAAAGCTTTTTCAGCTGATTGCATCGAGATTATTTAGACTTGTTCCTCAACAGCTCTGTGGATCTGTAACCCAGCTTCTTTGACTCGATTGTGTCATCTCTTTTGGCAAGAGGTGATTCTGTTTTGCTGGAAGTCTTCCTGCCCTGCTTTCTGCTCAGTGTTTCTTCAGGATCAGTTTATCAGGTGTCAGAATTCTCTACCTTCTTTTCCTGTTTTTCAATTCACAGCTGATTTCAGAGTTGAGATTCAATTTGGAGTGAATAGTCCAAATCTTCACAAGTAAATGCCCTTCATGTTTGTGTCGTTAATGTTTTAACCTTTCAGGAGAGCCTTAGATTAAACTTGAGGTCTAATGAAACAAACCCAAGCTGAAAGTCAGAAATAAGAACTTTGGAGATGAAGAATGAAGGTTGTTACCAGAATGCATTCCATCAGCATAAAACGCTTCCGTTATCTTGGTGTTTTGATGAATTTAATCTCTTACGCCGGAGGTACAACAATTGCTGGCTTCCAGCTTCAGCTTCTGTAATACCAGATCAGGTGCTCTTGTCCCTGGATGGAACAGCATGAAGAAGTGCAGAACCCTTCCCTGTAACGTTACCATAACTGAGTTGTTGGCAACATCGGAAAGGGCAGAAAGTCCTTGGTGGAAGCTCAGTTAATCTAGTTTGATTACTAATACAACAACTCAATATATCACGGTATCACAGTATTACCAAGGTCGGAAGAGACCTCACAGATCATCAGGTCCAACCCGTTACCGCAGAGCTCAAGGCTGGACCATGGCACCAAGTGCCACGTCCAATCCTGCCTTGAACAGCTCCAGAGATGGCGACTCCACCACCTCCCCGGGCAGGCCATTCCAGTGGCCAATGACTCTCTCGGTGAAGAACTTTCTCCTCACCTCAAGCCTCAATTTCCCCTGGCGCAACTTGTGGCTGTGTCCTCTTGTTCTGGTGCTGGCTGCCTGAGAGAAGAGAGCAACCTCCTCCTGGCCACAACCACCCCTCAGGTAGTTGTAGACAGCAAGAAGGTCTCCCCTGAGCCTCCTCTTCTCAAGGCTAAACAATCCCAGCTCCCTCAGCCTCTCCTCATAGGGCTTGTGCCATATATTGTGGTGGTTTCTTGATCTCAGGGATCTTTCTTCAACCTGAGTGATTCTGTGATTCTATGTGCTTGTTTCACTAGGTAAGTGGATATGGTAAAGGCAGAGTCAGGTCTCTCCTTTGCCTTTTGTACTGGCTTGTGCAAGGTGGTCCCAGTTTCTCTGCACAGCCAGCTTCTGTGTGCAGAAAATGATGGCTTGTGAGTAGGAGAGAATGCCAACAGCTTTTCATACTAGAAAGTGGGTGAAAAAGGCATTAGGAGGCTGAAATGGTTTGTTGGATGTCTGGTAGCCACGTTCCAGGGCAGAACTGTGCACATAGGTTCCCATAGTCAGCAGCCCTTGGACTGGCTTCTGCTGTGAGCTGCCAGTTGGAATTCTGTGTTTGGGTGAAAAGCACTGTGTTGTTGTTTCTTCAGGTTCTATTCTTTAACATGAGCTTATTCAGAGTTGGAAAGACTAAGATTTCAGAGCTCTGGTTGCCAAATCCTATATGAAACTGACATCCTTTAAAGCCAGCACTTGCTGAGGCTGTTTTTGTGCCTTTCAGCTGAAGTGTTACTAAGGTACAGACTGCATGCTCCTTTGCAGTCCTTTGGAATGAAGATGTCTCGTTTGCAATTCTTTGTTCTCCAGCAGAAGTAACTGTGCTTGCAGGTTTGATTTCAATAGCTTTAGTCAGGTTTTTTCCCCCAGTGCTGGCAGGCGCAGTCTCCACAAATCGCAGGGGGTTCTCGCATGTTTGTCTGGAAAGCTCTTGGGACTGTGTGCACTCTGGAAATTGCCTGTGTTGCTCCACACAAAGAGGTCAAACGCAGTTGTAGAACCAGTATGTTTTAGCAGCATGAAACAGTTCAGCAAGGCACATTGGGTTACCTACTGCTACCAGCCTTCCGGTTCAGTCACAATTTAAAACCCAGTCAGATGGTTTTACTGTGCACAGGCTTTTCCGTTGTTGCTCACCAGCCCTCTGGCAGCTGCTTCATGTCTTCAGGTTCCTGGCCTCATCCGCTTCGCTGACAACTGTGCATTTTGCTGTCTCTGATAGAGTGAGTGAGGTTTTTCCACAAAAACATGTAGTTTCCAGACTTGTAAGGCCAGATGTGTTCTGATCAGATGGATAATCTCAGTCCTGACACATGCTAATTGGCATGTGTATCTGCAGAAGGCTTTAGTGCTGGAAGGCCAGGACACAGAACGTGGTTGGAGCTAGAAATGCTGTTCTTCGTGCTCAGACGGCAACACGCAGACCTTGGTGCTTCGAGTGGGTTTTGTGTATCAGAAAGTACAAAGTGCTTTTCAGAGACAGAACCCTCTTTGGCTGACTGCCCTTCCATGTGAAGGTGCCTGAAGCTGGGGGCAAACATTTGGCGAGTCAGATATTTTGATTCAAACTGAAATTGGTGGTTCTAAAAGCAGAAGAGTGTTAAAGCTGGCGTTACAGAGATCTTGTTTCCAGTCTGTTCCTGTCTGACAAATGGAACTTCAGGGACATCAGCTGTGGCTGAGCGCTCAGTCTCTCTGTGTCTGGATAGCGATAAGAAAAGGTTTCCTTCTGGAAGGTGCAAACCATGTCAGAAAAGCAGAGGTGATTGCTTAGACTCCTTGTAATTGAATCACTGCCTTATGCTTCTGTGGGCAACACCCTTGTAAATGCTTTTAAACATCTCTGATTTTAAAGGCAGTTTTCAAATGTGTTTCCTAGGAATTAGCCAGCTGTGGATGGAACAAGAAGGAAAAACATATCCTTGCTCCAAATATTGTTGCCTTTACTAGGAGGTTTAACCAGGTAGGTTATTTAATTACTGTGATGGAGAGGTACTGTTTGACAGTCATCTTTGAGTATAAAGGTAATAGAACTACTCTTACGAATTAAAACTTAATCCTCAGTTAGAACAATATTCTTAACATTTTTGCATGGCAGTTCAAGTTTTCGGTTGCTTTGCTCACGAGTTTGCGTGCTCCTCTGGACCTGTGGTGTTCCATAGATCAGTTACCAGTTCTTAATAGTGTTTGCCGATGTGTCTTTGTGTACCATTAGCAATTACCTTCACTTTGTGTTTCACCTGCTCATTCAGTTACCTGAGTGTTGCCTCATTTCTCTACCGACTTACTGTATCCAGTGGTAATGGTTTTGCGTAATGGCAGCTCCACAGATGAGAATTCATGGGATTAGAAGTCTGTCGTTTCCTTCTGGTGTTTTCTCCCTGGAGCATTTATATATGAACATTTATAAACAAACCCCTCATGTGTAAATGAGTTACATCTCTGTACTGTATTTCACAGGTCAGTTTCTGGGTTGTGCGAGAAATATTAACAGCACAGACCTTAAAAATAAGGGCAGAAATCCTGAGCCATTTTGTGAAGATAGCTAAAGTAAGTGCGAGTTTCTTGTGCTGCCATTCAAAATCTCACTGCCTTTTTGTTTCTTCCTGCACTGTGAGCTGTTGGGTTGCAGAGGGTAGCTTTCTTTTTGAACACGTCTGCTCTTCTATACCACGTGAGTGCGATACTGGTGGGAAATACGCAGCTTGTAAAGTGCTTTTAAGAAATTTTGCCTGTTGTCAGTTAATCCTGCTTCCCTTCTGATGTGCTAACCCTCTTATTCCCTTCTTCCAGAAGCTTCTAGAACTAAATAACCTTCATTCACTGATGTCTGTGGTGTCAGCATTGCAAAGTGCCCCTATCTTCCGACTGACCAAAACCTGGGCTGTAAGTTGCTGCCTTTTTCCATCCTGTTTGAATTCTGAGGTTTACTGAACTCTTTAAATCACGTGCTCTAGAAGATTCCTTGTGGTTTTGTGTTTATGGTGCCATCACAGCAGAAGCAGTGATCTGTTTGTTATGTGCTCTCTGAAAGCAGAATTTAAATGGCTGCATATTTTTAAACAAATCTTCCTGTGAGTGTTTCCTGTTTTCCTGTCTGCTCTAGAAGCCACCGATTATCTGCTCAAGAGGAGTTTAGCTGGTCAGTAGTCTTAGAAGGCCCTTGTGTGGAGTGTGTATCAGTATAAAACCTACTCAAGTCCTTTGGTTTCTCATTAACACATTGCCTGGATGGAGAGTAATAAAAGAAGACCCCTTACAGATACAGAAGCTGTTATGTTGTGTGACTGTACAGTGCATTTCAGTTTTCATCTAGTTTAGAAATTAAAAGCATTGATAATTCCACTTTCAGATGTTCAGTCTCTTGAGGACACGACATGTTCTCATTTAAGTTTACTGTAAGTTTTGCTATTTCTTGAAGTCACAGTTAGCCCTGCTGAGTGCAGTCGTTAATGACATGAAAGATCAGGCAGTTCTCATTGCTTTTGTGTTCTACCAGATGTGGATCACAGTGACTTCAGAACTGATAAATAAGGATGGCTCCACTGAACTGTCACCTATGTTTGTTGTGTCTTTAGATCGCTTGAAAATTCTTTTATAGTTTGGTTGCTCAAAACTAGATTGTAGTCTGATCACCTTGTAAGTGCCGGCTGGTCTGAGCAGCTCAATGAGTTTGGAACTTGGATAAGGAAAATCACTCAGATATGAAACTATGAGTAACTCAACTTGGACATAAAGAGGAGTAAGGACCGTTGTGGGCACCGCAGTTCAGAAATACAACCCAGTGCAGAATTAAGGCTGCAAGAAGTTCTCAGTGCTGTTTAGGAAGAAAACAACAAAATTACTCTGAAAATTTTTCACTCTTGTACTTCTGCTCTCACATTGTATTAACAGCTGCTGTTTAAACGTGAGGTGGTGTGCATTGTTCCAGAGGGCTTCAGGGCTCCCATCTACAGTGTTCTTTCATTCACTACTCCTGTCATCCTGTTCTGAGCAAGATTGACTGAAGCAGTTAACTCCAGCATATCCACTACAGCGTTTTTTATAATGATGAACAGACACACTGTTCTCTAAAAACAGAACAGCCAGACCCTTGCGCTCTGTAGGAGCTCTACAGAGGCAGAGGTGCATTAAGGAAAGTGCTAAGGAACAGCTGTCTGTCGTTGGAAAGGACAACTGCAAGCGGCCCGTGTGCAGTGCCCTAATTCCCTGCTCATTCCAACTCCATTGGCTTTTAAAGTAACCTTTAGAACACTGCTGGCACTTCCAAGTGCAGCGGAAGGCAGGAAGGTGTTTTTAGTGCTACAGTTGTCTCTGTTTAATTTTTCAGTCTTCTGTCATTTCAGGACCTTTTGCAATACTGACATTTTTCTAGTTCTCTATAGTGAGTCCCGTGATAGAACACAGGGATCTGAGTATCAGTCATTTATTCTCCTTACGCTTTTTTCCAGGAGAATTTGTTGTACCTTAACAAGGCCTGCCTTGAGTTTGCTTAGAGCACTGGCCGTTGCTGTTTCTGCTTTCAAATTCAAGAGCACTGTGCTGACTGCAGTAACGTCTCCCTTGAAAATTAAAGTTACATTGCTGAGGTTATTAAAAACTGAGTTACATGGATCCTTGATGATTATTCTTGCTGAATAGTTCATACTTGTTTGTAGCTCAGGACTCATGCTGAACTGCTTTTTTAACTGGTAGCAGGTTACAGACATTGGGCTGAGTGATAAATCCTAAACTGACCGTGGTTTGCAGTGGGTGCTTCAACTGATTTTAGCTTTTGTTATCTTTCTTCAGATTCTTTGTTTAAAATTTTGTTCTTTTTTTCTACACAGCTTTTAAACCGCAAAGACAAGGCCACCTTTGAGAAGTTGGACTATTTACTGTCTAAGGAAGACAATTATAAAAGGACACGAGACTACATCAGAAGCTTAAAAATGGTTCCTACTATCCCATATCTAGGTGAGTGTGAACAACTACCTTCTTTAGCTTGTTTTTGTACCTGGTAGCATGCAGGCCCTAGAACAGCGTGGTGTGCACCTGAAGGACACTCTGTTGAAGGGGTCACTTCATGCTTAGAAAGATTGCACCTAGTGGAGATTTTTAAGCTGTACAGTGTCTGGGATCTCTGACTTGCACAAGTTTCTGTGCGTTACTGACATCTGACACCGCACAGGTCTTTGTTTGCTGTCCTTTTGATGTCTTGGGAGTGTACAGGACTGTTGTGGTTCAGAAGTGTCTGAGTGCAATGTGATGTAAAAGCTTGTTCCTGTGGCATTCAGTTTTGCTGTACTACCTTTTGAGATACCTCCCTGGTACCTTGGTGTCCCCTAATCTGTAGTTGGTGGTTTCTGTCAGTTTCCTGTAAAGACTGATTTGTCAGTTCAGTCAGTTGGTCAAGTGGCCATTCCAGCACTCTCTTGTGGACTCACTGTAGCAGTGTTTCCTCAATGGCCCTTTTAAGCTGCAGTTCATTCTGGGTACCCTACAGCACTGGTGTTCCTGAGATGTGCTGCAGAAACCAGATTGCTGTTAAACAAGGCCATTCAGACACTGAAAGTCTTCCTAGTGATGGACTTCGTAAAAGAAAGACTTAATCTGAGAAGTGTTTAGCTCTATCTTCTGTAAGCAATGCAGCAGAAACAGTAAGAGAATTCATTTATTTCTAGTGCCCCCCAAAAGACAAAAACCCTGCTCTTTCTGTAGCAGTCCATGTATGCAGAGCAGGGCTCTGCTGAAGTCGTTACCGTGAAGCTTCTGTAAATACGGCTCTCAGAAAAAACGTGTACAGTCAAACCAAGCCTGGAATTTCGATTGCAGACACTCAGTGCAAGTCACTGCTGTTTGACAGAGTGACAAGTGACAGAACACACTGCACAGAGATGTCTTAAACATTTTAACTCCCCTTCTAATGCAGAGTTTTTTGACGTCTAACAACATTTTGCTTTGTGCCTCAGACATGCGACCTCCACAGAATCAGATGTGAAATGCACCTTTACCCAAAGCACCAGGAATTACTGTTACTCCTGACACAGGAGTTCTAGTTAGATCAGTGATCTACACTTGCAGAGAAAAGTAGAGGAAGCAAATGCAAAGGTTTTTAGGAATAGTACATGGCAGTTCTTAGAGAACTGCGCTGTGTTCCTTGAAGTTTTTTTGTCTTTGGGATACATCTTACTTGGCCTGAGCAAACCTGCTGTGTTCACAGACTGTCAGAAAGAGACTGGAGGAAAACTCTTTACTTTTGCACAGACTTTTGAGCACCACAGGGTCATTAATGCGCTTTAACCATTCAAGACGTTCAGATCTTTGTGTGAGCACTCAAACCCATCGCTAGATCAACGCAGATTGCAGTAGGTTATTCTATAATCTTCATATCTTTGTCTTTCTCACAGTTTGTTATTTTGATCAGTGCATGTCCTTCAGAAGAAACTCATAAGCAGTGGCCCTGCATTTTGTTTTCGGTGGGTTGCGGACAGGTTTCTTTCCCAAACTGTTGTTTGTGGAACTGCTTTTGTTCTTTGCTAAGAGACTGTCAGAGGAGATGATAGATGCACCGAGCCTTGTTGGTAAATAGGGTGTCAAGGGCAGCCTGATGGAAGTGGCAGTTCGTTGGGCTAGAATGTGGAGGAGATGAACAGTTGCTGGGCTTGTTTCACTTACTGGTTTTATATCGATGGAGGGGAAGACTGATCTGAGTTCAGGACCGTAAAATTTTCATGTGTTTGTGTACTATTTGGATGCCTGTGTCCTGTGAGCTCTTCTGTTAGACTGTCCTCATCCTCCTTTGAGGAAGTAAACTTTGAATTCACACTTATCTTGATTTTGATCAAAGCAAAAGTCATAAAATGCTCTGTTTTGTCTGCTGGTCCTCTTTCCAAGTTGTTTGTGTAGGTCCGAAAGGGCTGTGTGTTAATGACACACAGTCTACCGAGACTGCTCGCCTCAGTTTATGTCAGGTACGTTCAGAATTGTCATCTGGGCAGGTTTCTCGTGCTGTGCAGCCTCTTTGCATGAAGCCTTCATGACAGCAGCGTGGTTAGTGCTTACAGTTGGTGACTGCTAATCATAGAATCATTAGGGATTGGAAGGGACCTCAAAAGATCACCTAGTACAATCCCCCTGCAACAGCACGATCTTTTGTGCTACTGCTTGTAGTCAGGGTTATTTTAGTAGCTTTAGCGATCACAGTTTCTTCCCCGTGCGTCTTTCTCGTGATACGTGATAAAATATACTGCGTTCGTCTGCATTAATGCCAGGTTCCTGACTGTTAGAGTACTGTGCCAGGCTCTAGAGCCAGTAGATGTCACTCAGCCAAAATGTAATTGTATGGTAGATGAACAGGTAGAAGATGAAGCTTAAATGCTCTTTGAAAGGTTTGGGTTTTTCACATGACCGACAAAAAATTCTTCTTCCTTGGGACATGTGGAAATTGAGCGTTTTGCTCACCTGACAACTGCTTTGCTTTTGCTGTTACAGTATTTAGACACTTTGTGCATGTCAACAGTAGTTGCCTGTCAGACTTCATTTGAGTCCTGAGGCAGAGTGATGTGAGATGAAAACATCCACTCTGCTATGAGTACTCTGAACTAGGGATGAGGCCTGCACTTGTCAAAATACTACTTGTTGCTTTATTCAAGGCTAACAGAATTACAGGGGTGATCTGATGCAGTAAGAAGCTTACACTCAGTTATATACAACACATGCTACATCACACATCAGTTTCACGCACATCATACTGTGGTACAGAAGTGATGAGGTAACAAGGGAACGCAGCCACACAGTACACGTATCCTACAGGCTGACCAAAAAACGCACTCAGCTTCCAGACGCACTTGTTCTCCCTCTTACACCTCCCTCTTTCTTGGGGCCGAAACGATCTCAGCCTATTCTCAAACTTTCAATGGGTAAGGGGGCCGGCTCGCTGGCGTGGAGCCATGCCATGGAATGCGAGTGCTCAGTGGGCCACGCAGTTTTACCCGGTAAAGGGAATGATTAGAGGTCGATGATACACGTGAACTTTACCCTTACACTGTTTGTAGTATTTGCTGCTTGGGAATGGGGTTTACTACAATCTGTTCTAGAACCTATCTCAGAAGAACATTAGACTTTTCCCAGTCTGTATTTTGTAGTTGTGACTGACCTCTAAATATAAATGAGTCTATCTGTTCAGTATTTGATGGTCCTACCTTATAATTGAGAGATAAATACAGCTGCTCTGGCTATGAGTAACTTCTTTTACATCATTTCATCTACTGGCTAAGAATATTAAATGGCTTATATATTTGTATCCATCATTTGCCTGCAAAGTTGGATAGTCCCTTTGATTTACATTGAGCTATTTCAGATTACAGAGGCTACGCAGCAAGTAGTGACTGAACTCGGGTACAAAACACTGTGACAGCTGCAGTGCAGTACAGCGGCACAGGGTGTCTTTTGTCAGTCCGGGTTGTCTTCCATATGCAGGTAGCTACTTCATTTGGGTGTTTTTTATCTTGAATCAAACCTGAATTCTGCTCTTACAGGAGCAGATTATTAAAATGCTTAGAGTGGAGAGGAAAGACTGGACTGTGTCGTGACAGTAATTGTTTGTGTGTCTGCTCTCAAATCCAATTATCTGGTCCTTTAGCTTTATTCATGGCAGCTAACAAAGATTAAGTTAATCACACTAATGTACATAAGCGACCTGCACAGTTCAAAGGACGTGATTTCCTGTGTCAAGTAACTGCTCGTCTTCATCATCATCATAATAACAATAGAACTCTTGCTGTACAGTCCGTAACATCTCCTGCATTGCGGATATTTATACATAACATACACAGATAGTTCAAGGTGGCAGCAGGACTTTTACCACCCAAACTTCGTTTACAGGGAATGAAATCCAAAAGGTTTATATCTACAGTCTGTTTAAACTGCCAGTTCTGAAAGGCTTCCTGTAACTACCATCAGTACCAAGAGGTGCTCTAGATGTTGTGTCCCTTCAGCTCTCTTTCCCTGGAACAATTCTTACAGGTACAATGTACAGGCCCCATCTCTTAACAGTAAATGTACAATATCTTACATTTCTGAAAAGGCAGCTCCAGCTAGAACGAGGAAGCAAACTGAGAGAAGAGTTATTTCAGTGGAATGTGTTGGGGTTAGGCCTTATCATCATTACAACTTTCTTTAGTGAATATGATCCCCCCCGGAATTCAGCCCAGTAAACCCCATCCTGGTAGCGACTGCGATAGTGTCCTCCGCGATACCAAACTCCATTGAGATTGGAATGAGCACATGCGTTGTACCACCATCCTCCCTTCTGGTAGTGAGCACAGTTACCTGCAAAGGAAAGCTCTGGTCAGTCTCAGAAGCGAATAAAAACTCTTACAGCAGGCAGAAAACACAGAACAGTGTTTTTAACTGTGGTTGGCACCAGGAGAAATTGAGCTTTTTCAGTAACCAGCTCTGTAGTCAGGTTCTGCAGATAGACTCATCTGTGTCAGTCTCCCTTGCTGGATAACTCGTTTGCATTACTGTCTCAACCTGCCCCAGCATGTTTCACAGACCCCTGTTTAGTGTGAATGATAAAGATTTCAATGAGAGCATTTGTTTTGGTGTTGGTGTCTATCAGGGTTGTGTTTTGGAAGTTGCCAACTGACTCACTTCTAGAAGTGCACTTTCCTTTCTGTTTGTGACCAGTAGGATTTCCCTTCTTCTAAAAAACAAGTTAAAAAACCCACCAAAGCACAAAAAAACAATTGGGGGGGGGGAGGTAAAATAAGTGCAAGGAGTCTTGTACCTGTGTAGACATCGTGGTCCCGGTCCAGGGTGGTGAACTGTTTACCATTGTGCCAAGTGAAGGAGTCTCCTGCGTTGCCATTGTAGCGCCCCAGTCTCAGCTTGTAGTATTCACTTTCGGGCTCCACTCGGAAGCTGGCGTACTCAGCAAACACCTTCCGCCCTGACCAGTCTTCCATTGTTATGAGCAGCTTGTAGTTGCCTTGATTGGTTAACCAGTAAATATTCTCTAATCCGAGCCAATACTCTCCATCTATGTTACCGAATCCTTGCTGAAAAGGAAGCAAGAGAAGTGTGTTAGCGCTGTAACTCTGCTTTGGTGGTAAATCAGAGTGGATTCTCAAGTAGAAAACCACAGTAACTTAGAGATTTCTTCTGGAAACATAAACAAGTTTGTTCCGTTTAAAGTTGGCTAGTCTCTAAAAATCACCCTTAACATTAGCTTCACCCGTTTTGTTTTTAGAGGGTAGAGAAACTGCTCTCTTGTCCTAACCTTGTATGTCTCCCAGTTCCTGAAGAAGTTCACAGACCCATCCAGCCGTCTCTGAATGACTGTCCAGCCACCAGGGTCATGTCGCTGATCACACCAGACCTGCATCAGCTGATTTGTGTTCTCTGGCTTTACAAGGTAGATGGAACTTGTATCGTGGCCATCCTCTAACGCCTGCAGGCAGTCTCTCCAAGGCCCTGTGTCAAAACACAAGCACTCAGTGACAAGATGCAGTTCAGCCTCTCTGTAGTGCAGAGTAGAGTTTCAGTTGGTAGGTTTTTTTAACAGCAGCTTGCTGCTGCAGAACAGTGTTTGGATTTCCTCTCGCTGGAAGTACAGTGCCCACTAAATGCTCTTGGACACGGTCACTTGCTGTAATTGTACTTCTGGAACATTGCACAGTGAATTCCTGGTAACAGGAGAGTATTTGGTTAGTTAGTGTAAGGCAGCTGCACTGACAGAGCTGATTGTATCTTCAAGTCCAGCCCTTCTCCTAGCTCCTAAAGAGGTTTTTCTGTTTGTTTACTATTTTCCTGCTGCCACCTCAGTAAATGACCACACCAGAGAGAAACTGAGACTTGTACCACGAGGGCCCACTCATACAGAGAACTTTTAGCTCCATGAGAAGACTCTGCATTCACAGGAGCGGTGTAGAGATGATGCACTTGTGTGTTCAGAAGGAGAATGCCTTTTTTTCCCTTGAATTTAGTAGAGTCCATAAAGAGGTTGCTCTGAAAGTACCTCACATTCATAACTTTTCAAAACATTTCCTCCAGGGGGAAGACAGTTTCTACTTTAGTGGATCTGAGCAATGTAGCTATAAATGATTTAGGAGTCTGTTGCTGATAGACTCTTCCAGCTGCTTTGCTCTATCAGTGAAAGTGGAGTCTCCTTCACTGGAGATGTTTAAGACCTGCCTGGATGTGTTCCTGTGTGACTTGGTGTAGGTGATCCTGCTGTGGCAGGGGGATTGCACTAGATGATCTTTCAAGGTACCTTCCAATCCCTGATGATTCTATGATAGAACGGCTAAGATTCTTAATGAGGGCTGCATAATACGCCTTTGTTGTTGCATCCCTTGCTTCCCTGTGCTCCTGTCTTACTGCCCTGTGTGAGGTACAGAACAGACACCTACTCTTTTTGAAAGCACAGAAATTACCACTTGCTAAATCATCAAGCCTGTAATGACTTCATAAGTGTTAACACAAAATGTGTCAGACCCCTTCAGCTGTCACGAATTGCAGGAGCTCAGCCTTGGGCACTGGTAAATGAAATGGAGACCAGCTGTTGATAAGTGACGTATTTCTGCAGCTCCTTCTTCTTGTGCCTGTAATGTAAATTCCAAGTATCTCTGTGCTTGCACCACAGCATGTGCGTTACACACACACAGGCAGATACACAGACTGCATTCGTTCTGCTCAGATTGCTCAATCTCAATTAGTTCATAATAATTGATTTGTATTAATTTTGCTAAATCAATACTCTGCACTTCTGATACTTCAGTAAAAAAGCTGCCCACTGCATATCAGCACACACTCGTCTAGGCACAGGAATCATCTTACTTACCAGATGGTTTATCAGTTGAGGTCGGTATGCTGGTAACTGCAGGCATGGTTGGTAGGGTGGGTGGCAGAACCTTTAAGTTCTGATCACTCTGAATCTCGTTAGTAGAGATCTGGTTAATGATGCGATTGTAAGTAGGAGGCTGGTAGACTTTATTTGGTGGCTGGGGAGCCTGGGACGGTGGCTTTGCGGGTGGCAGCCTTTGACAGTGTTCTTCCAGTTGGGCAATTATTGCTGACTGATTATTGGCAATCAACATCAAGTGCTGGTACTTGTGCTCTAAGTCTTTGTATTTGTTTGCAAGCTGCAGCATATCTGCAGTTTGGTTCAGAATCTTGTTCTCAAGTTGAGAGAGTTCCAAGGCGTTGTCTCGTTTTCGGATGATCTCATGCAGTAACTGCATGTAGAGCTGTGTGACACGAGAGTTCATGTTTCTGCTCTCTTTTCGTAAGAGCTTAACCTCGTTAACAATCCCGCCATCCACCTCCACCAGTTGCTGGAGAGTTTCTATTTGCCGCTTTTGTTTCAGAAGCTCGTTGTTAAGTAGCTGTAGTTCTTGTTTATTTACCCTGCTGTCAAGGAGGACTTCAGGCTCCTTTGAATTGACGCAGATGGCACCTGTCACTCTCTGCTGAGGTACGATAAAGGTGTAAGTGCATTTGTCCTGTGAGTCACTGGACCGCTTATATCTGTTCATGTAAATGAACTCTTGCTCTGTTTCCTCACTGTTGCCTTCCAGTTCCTGTGTTTCGCTTGCGGTAGCTCCCACCAGAGACAGTAGCATCAAACAGATGAGTCTTGTAGTCATCATGATCCCCTCGTTCTGCTCAAATTCTCTTCTCCAAAGAACTTTTAAAAACCTGTTTTAAAATAAATTTAATAATGAGCAACAAATTGGAAATCGGCGCAAACTTACAACAGATTTGTCTGCTCTAAAACTTACAAGGGGCTGCCTGGTACAAGTCTGTCTGTGCATAACCAAATCTTTCCTTGTCCACTGTGAACTGAAGCTGGTTAAGGTGGACACTGGCAATCCTTGACCTTTGGTTACTGCTTGCTCTTGTGTCTAAAGCCTGCCAAGAGCTGCAAGAAACGGAGTAATAAGGAGCAGGATTCAGAGAGTTCTTTCTTCCTGGCAAGCACCACAAATGTTTCCAAGGTTTATATTTTCATTTAAGTGGGGCTTACCTCTTCATTTCGCAGTTACAAACACAGCCTTTAGAAGGAAACAGAATGTGAGCTGATACCTGCGAATACAAGTTCTAAAAATGTCTGAGAGCCTGTGTGAAGAGGGTTATTCCAGGAGATGAGCTTTGGTGAAACATCAACATTTCACTTCAGTCACCAGAAGAGTGAAGTTCCTGAAAGCAAGTGAAGTTTTAATGTAGGCAGGGCTCTTGAGCAGCCTGATCCCATGTGGTGTTGAGCCTTGCTTTGCACAACACAAGGTGAAGTCCCAGCCAACCTGAACTGTTTGGTGACTCCAGGGAGCTGCTGGCTTTGACTAATTTTTACGAGGTTCAAGCTAAGGATGGTTAGGCAGCCTAAATCATTGTTCACACTGAGAAGAGACATGCTTGTCAGTCACACATGTTTCTGCTGTTCTGTAATAGACCATAGAGGTTTCTGTAAAGGAGACTGTAAATACCTCGGGCAGAAGTGACCAGTACCAGACCCTTCTTGAAGGCTTTGCATGCATATGTTGTACTTGGGTTGTGATTTGCACTAAACTGATTGTCCTTCTGCAGACAGCAGCGAGCGGTGCTTTACGGAGCTTGTCAGGAGCATGGAAAGCTTGTCAGACAAAGTCTGGAGCTTGACATGGGCTCTGTGAGGAAAGGAATGTTATTGGAGCCCTGAAGTACAGGAACATAAATCTACCCCAGACAGCTGTTACTTGCAAAATCAGCATTTTCACAGCAGGTCACACTTGGGAAGCCTGGCCGCTGTCCAGGGCCTCTTGTTCCTGCACAGACTGACTGCGCTGGAAGATGTCTGTCACATCTGGGTGTAAAATAGGTTTCAGTGTCGCTGTTTCAATTGAAGTATCTTCTCCTTTTTGTGTGCCTCAGAAACTGTAATTAGTGTAACCACAGCGAAGGGGTTTCCTTTCCCTCTGAACTCAAGTCTCTCTTTGCTGCAGCATCTTATGTCTTTGGTTCAGCACAGGGTTTGGGGGGACACTCCTTTTGAGCTGGAGAAATACTGAGCAGACTACAGCACTGGGATTTATTTTTTCCTCTGCATTTTTTTAAGAACTGTTTAAAATAAATGGAAGAGTTCATCAGCCAAGTCGTAAGAGCTTAGTTCAAATATCCTCAGGAATGGAATCTTTCAGTCAGAAGGCATCTGCAGTGATGGTGCGGGCCAGCTGCCCAACCACTTCAGGGCTGGATGAGATAAAGCCTGTTAAGAGCATTGTCCAAGTGCCTTTTAAATGCTGACAGGCTTGGGTCATCCAGCACCTCTCTGGGAAGCCTGTTCCTTGGTTTGACCACTGTTTGCTGAAGGCAAGCAATCACCAACTGCATCAGCATGATTGGACTGGGCTGAAATGCTTCTCTTCCACAATCTTGTCTGTAGGTCACCGTTCCTAAGGTGCTCTTTCTGTAACAAAAAGCACTGGCAGGACAGGTATGTGGTAAATTACAAGCTCTGTACACACAGAAACAAGAGCTACACTGTCTCCAGGTGACCTTCTTCCTGCAAAGTCTGTTGAAGAAGTATTTTATTGTCTATACTTGTTCAGTACAAAAAAGGTTCTGAATGAGGTCTGTTTGTTAAACTAGATTCAAGGCAGGGGTGGGATAGTTGATGGGCGAGCACCAGGGGGGCAGAGTTCTGGTCTTAAGGAAGAACAGGTGACCTCTTGCTG
>VXBP01000447.1:0-14941 GCA_013400115.1 Rhinopomastus cyanomelas | reverse complement strand
ATTCTATGATTCAATGATTCTATGATTCTATGGTTTATTATTGTTGTTTCATTACTTTTGGGGGTTCTTTTTGTACCTCTTATACTACCTACTTTATACTTGATGCTTTCTGCACCAATAAAATGAGCTGCCTTTAGTACCTGAAAGAAATTAAGATTGCTAATGTACTTCTGTTCTGTATGTGCTAGTATACTCTCTCACAAGAATGATGAGCCTGGTACCGAATGAAGTTCAGAAGCCAAAGGCAGGAATTCTCTTGCATATCATTTTCTAGGCACCAAATAAAAGAAGAGATGTTAGAAGAGTTTCAGCACTGTTTCACTTTTATTTGGCTGTGGGACGAAGTGTGAGGCTTCTAATGAAGAGTCCTCATCTTGGCAAGACAAGTTAAAATGACAAATACAAGTGGGAAAGAAAAGGGAAAATTTGTACCCAGATTTTTGTGCTACTTAATACTGTAAATGTCAAAATCCCACAATACTGTAGGTTGCTGTTAGCTGAAGCTGCTGATGCACAGAAAATGAGAAAGTGCAGTCTTTTGAAGTATAGTTTATTAGTCTATTGGAATCACCCAGATTCTTTTATGACTATGACATAAGTAACTATTCCAGGTACAAGAACAACCCTCTTCTGAGATCATGTGGTTTCTTTAGTGGTAAGATATGTGTTAAGACATATCTACTTGCTTTAGATGGAATAAGAGAATTAAAAGTCTTTCTGAGAATAACAAGGTGAGAGTAGACCTCAGGTTTAATAAATCTCAGGATTGTGTGTGATCCTTAGACGTATATTTATGGATTCACAATTAATGGTACCCCATTAATGCAGTCTGTATTTCCAGGGAAGACCATATGCTTAATCTACTATTAATTGTCTTTGCCTTAGATTTGTTCCACTATCTGAATTTGTAGATTAATTTATTTAAGATCCACACACTGTACACTATCACCAGACAAGATTATATTCTTCACTGCAGTGGAATTTTTCCAGAAATATCTTACCTTGTAAAGAACTCTGTGCAATATGCTTTTCTTTCCCTATCTACAGTAAGAAAAGATACTATCTGGGAATATATACAGCCATTTAAAGAAAGGTTGAGGTCTTTGTTGTTTCAGCCAGGAGGAGGGGGGAAAAAAAAAGAAAGAAGACATACAGGTAAGCAGAATGCATTTTTTTAGTCCACTATATGGTGATGAGACCAACTATTAGTCTTTATACCAATTTATATATAAGCAGCACCACTTTTGCTGGCTTTGCACATTTCCTAACTATAAAATGATAGGAAAACTGGGTCCACTACTTTTTCCAGATAAACCCTTTAAACAAGAAGGTGTTACAAGGATAAGTAAGACCTAGTGATAAATCATAAAATTATAGTATACCAAGTTCCAGGATGGAGTGAGGAAGCTCCACTTTTCACAGAGCTGAAACAAAATCTTTTCATGTCCGTGAAGGGCAAAAATGTCTTTGCTGGCAGTGGAATAACACTGGGGAAACTCTAGTTTCTAACGAAGAAGTAGGTTGACCTGGAAAGGTAATGGTAGTGTGTTCTGTTACTGCCTGGAGGATCAAAGCACAGACATGCTGCTAGGTTAACCAGTGCTGAGTTAGTCTGCATGGAATAGCATGTGCCTAACTAATATTACAATTATCTAGCTATGAATTTCAAGGAAGGCTTTAGTCAATCTTGTTGAGTTGAAATGCAAAGATGGCTGGGCCAGCAATCTCGTCTGAGATTTATGTGCAGCAGATCTAGTATTTTGTGATGAAGTAAGATTAAATACAGTTTCAGACAGCTGTTGTTTCAGGAGAACACCTCCCTTATGAGGAAAGGCTGAGGGAGCTGGGTCTTTTTAGCTTGGAGAAGAAGAGGACAATGAGGGTTGATGTCATTAGTGTCTATAAATACGTGAAAGGTAGGTGTCAGGAGGATGGAGCCAGGCTCTTCTCAATGTCCTCTACCCATAGGACAAAGAGCAATGGGTGTGAGCTGGAACATGGGAGGTTCCACATCAATATGAGAAGGAACTTCTTCTCAATGAGAGTGACAGAGCACTGGAAGGGGCTGTCCAGGGGGGTTGTGGAGTCTCCTTCTCTACAGATGTTTCAAACCCGTGTGAATATGTTCCTTTGTAACTTGGTCTAGTTGATCCTCCTGTGACAGAGGAATTGGACTAGATGATCATCTGAGGTCCTTTCTAATCCCTAATGTTCTGTGATTCTGTGGTTCTGTGAAGATTCTTGGATTAGAGTCTAACACTCTTATAGCATGAGAGCATTATCTTTTCTATGCTGATCTGGGAAGAGTGAGATTATCATGACGAAGATACCATTCCTGAAATAATTTTCTGTGAGTGAGAAGCAGAAATTTTGTTCATTTGATTTATATTTCTTCCTGTGTTGAAGTTAAAGGTACAAAACTTAAAATGTTTTGCAACATCTCAGATTGCAAATTTGTTCAAAATTGACCAAAATCCACTTAAATCAAAGTAATTTCTAGAGATTTTTTCAAACTGGATGTCTCATACAACGGCAGTTCCAGTCTCTATTTGGAGTAAATCTCTATTTGGAGTAAATCACCTATTATTGGGACCACAGGATCAAAACGTATCACAGGACATAAAATTCAGCAGAAGATGCCAACTCATCTGAACCAAAGTTACAAGAACTTTACAATAAATTCTTCCAGGGCAGATGAGATTAATACTTTCTGACTTTGAACAGACATGAAATGAATCACTACATCTTTTTTTCAGAGAAAGTGGAAAATCCAAATCAGCGTGACCCAAAGACTTGCCTATGAACATTTTTTATTATTGTTTTTCATAAGCCATGTTTATTAATACAAAAAAATTTTCCAACATAAATTACATCAAGTTTAATTTCAGAAGCACATTTTGGTATTTTTAATTATTATTATAATTATTCTTATCTACATTTTTCATTCTCTTTTATGCTTAAATATAATAAAAATATTATTATTCATATCCAACTTTGACCTTTTTCTTTTCTATATGACCTCCATTTGCATCACTCTACTTAAATGATATTGCACACTTCTTTAATTAAATTGATGCAGAATGAATAAATAGCATCAAGGACTGAATCTTATTGTGAAAAGACCAAGCCATGACACTAAGCGTCAAATCCATGGTAGTAACATGTGCAATGAAGATGTTCACCCACTGTCAATCAGAAATGGAAACCACTGTATTGCTTTTCCAAGCTCTTCTAACAGGTTTTTATGGGTTTTTTTTATAGGGATGAAGAAGAATATATTTTCTCTCTTTATGTTGAAACTTTCAAAGCTGAACATTATGGCATCATGAACAACACAACAAATAATGGCCAAAAAATCAGATCTTTTCTGCTTTTGGACTCAGCAGTTTACACATTTCAAGTCAAATAACTCTCTCACTTTTTGCTTCTTCTTTTATCTGTTTGGGAGTTTTTTATGTGGCTTTATTTTGGCAGGTTTTTTGCGTTCCTTTCTCAACTTTTTCTTTACTTAAGACTGCAGTGGTTTTAATTTTCCGTTTGGTTGACATCTGCAAATAGATAATATATTTTTCTCCATAATTTTAATAGCAAAAATGTAAAAAGTATACATACTATGCTCCAAACCTCTTGCAGTAACTGGGGACTGAGTCTAAATACAGACTATCTAGCCTCTGAAACTTTGCAAGATTGCTTCGATATCATGGGTATGTCTCTGTAGTAAGGACCTTTAAAACAGCTCCCTAATCTATATAATAACATCAATAATAAAGCTTTCAGTAGATAGCAATCTCCTGCTAAGTGCACTCTCTTTGTTTGAAAATCTTGCTAATTCAAGCCCATTAAAATAGATTCTCTTAAAGACTCCATTCTGTCAAATACCAAAACCAGCAATATATAGGGAAAGGGATTTAATTATCACTGTTCTATATCTTGAAGTGTGAGTATTTTCTGAGTAATAATTGCTTAAGTTTGTCTTCAAAAGGCATTTTAATAGTGTTAATACTAGTAAATATTGCTCATTTTGGTACTGATGTGCCTTTTTAATAGTTCCCACAGTTTCTAAAAGTCATTTCTTATTGTTTTACTGTAGAAAGAATCTCACTTTAATTATGTTATAATTGTTTGTAAGCTATAGAATCTTAATTAATGCCAATGGCTTAAAGGCGCACACTGAGCACAGACTTCATGTTTGTATTTGTTTTCCAGGCTCTTCCTTCTGTAACAAAAGCCCCAGCATGAGTTCCTATAAGCTTCCTACTTACCCTGGTCCTTTCTCTTTGTTGCATATTTTTCATATTAATATTTTGTGTTCTTCTCCCTCTTCCTGTTTCCCAGCTTCTGTTACATGTATTTGTAGGTACATTTTTCTCTTTTTAAACTCATTTCAATAGATGGTTATCAGTAGATTACTAGGTAAAGAACCAATATGGACTTTGAAACTACAGACAGGTAGGAAATACAGTAAAACCATAAAAATCTGAAATTATATTGCCCTAAATATCTCTATTTCCATGCTTGGAATCTTATCTATTTGCATCAGGATTCCATTAAAAAAAATAAATAAAAAACCAAAACAAAATATTACTTTGGACTATGTCTAGAATTGTAAGATTTTAAGGAATTGTTATAATTAATACAAATATTCTGGCCATGATTTTGACATATGAATAAAAAAGTATCAACATATGAAAAAAAAATGTTGCAGATGAAAAACTTCCAAAGTTTCTGCTTGAAGATAAATAATCCTGCTTCTCCAGTTGAATCAAGTAAAGAAACAGGCAATGGCTATAGCAGATCCCACCTGGATTTACTTAGAAATTATTTTCACCACAGTAGTAGCTCAGGGTCTGGAATCCAGACACACATGATCTAAGCTCTACTTAAAGACAGAAACTATTCCTTTAGACTACAAAACTGAGATACATTAGCATTTTGCAGGACACAAAGGAATGATGCATAAAGAGATTAAAGGACTAAATTTTCAAGGCACTCACACATGCAAGTGAATAAAACTCTAATGTGGAGGTTTTTTTCCCTTTAAATGTCTCAGCAAGTTATCTGAGTGGTCTGTATATCATTACTTCCCACTCCAATCTCTATTCATACAAACATAAATTTCTACTAGTATAGTGCCTCTGTAATAGTATAATTCTGTCCACATGAGTATGTCTTTCAGCAAAAAAACCCCATACAACACATAGAAATGTAGTTTTGTTTCTTTTTTTAAATTTAATAACAAAACTGGGATTTAATCAAATTGTATAATCCCAAGAATTTTTCTTTTTATCTTAAGGCTGATTTTATATTTTTTTTGTACAACATAAAAGTAGTGTCTTTACGTTTCTAAACCCTGATTATACAGTACATTGCTTGAGAGAAGTTTGTGTAAAATTAGTGAGAAGCTAAGGTTTGAGCTAGTGCAGCATAATATATTTTTTTTCTTTGAAGAGCTTGAAAACCCTCCTTATCATCTATAGTCAAACCTAGTCAACTTTGTGAAGGTTTGCAGGTGAAACGGTAATCCTCTTGGGCATCTAGATTAATCTTCTGCTCTTCAATTTTGTTTTCAAACAGAATTACACTAGTGGAAGAACAAGGAATTAACACAGTTCTGCCATATTCTAGCTCAGTGCCTAAGCACTAACAAAACCCATTTTACATGCTAAAAGGCTTTTTAATCTTATCTATTTTTTGATACCTATAGATGCAAAGGAATGCCCATTATTGGACCTTGAATAATTAAGGCTTTGAAGAGTCCTTGAAGTTATAATGCAATATTTCATCTACTTACTATTGAGTAAACGTATGTTTCTGTTTATGTTTTCTGTTTATGTTTAGGGCCTCGAGAATAACCTTATGAGGAAAGACTGAAGCTCTTTGGTTTGAGGAAGAGGAGGCTGAAAGGGCTGCTCATCACTGTCTACAACTACCTAAAATGACCTTGTGGAAAGATTGGTGCTGGTCTCTTCTCACAAACAATTAGTGACAGAACAAGAGGGAGTGAGTTCACATTACAGCAGGGGAGGGTTAGAATTGATATTAGGAAAACATTTTTCACAGAAAGGGTGGTCAGGCACTGGAATGGGTTTCCCAGGGATTTGGCTGAGTGGCCATCCCTGGATGAGTTTAAATATTGTTTGGATGAGATCTTGAGGTATCTGGTTTAAGGGTGAACTTGTAAGATAGAGTAGATAGTTGGACTCAATAATCCCAGGGGTCTTTTCAAGCCAGAGTGATTCTGTTATTTTGTGTGTTATGTACAAATATAAAGAAATGAATGTATTCAATTAGATCATGTTGCTCACAGCCCTGTTCAACCAGATCTTGCGTGTTTCCAGTGGTGGGTGTCTAATCTGAATCTACTCTTTTGTACTTTAAAAGCATCTTATTGCAACAGGCCTTGCTAAAAGAGCTGTTCCCATCTTTCTTGTAGTCTCCCTTCAAGTACTGAAAGGCCACAATAAGATCTCCCTGGAGACTTCACTCAGCCTTTCCTCACAGCAGAAGTGCTCTATCCCTTTAATAATTTTTGAAATCTTTCTCCAGACTTTTGTTGATTCCTCATACTGTTCATGTCCTTAAGGCTCCAAAACCAGACACAGCACTTCAGGTGGAGTGTCACCATGGCAGGGTAGAGAGGCAGAAACCTGTCTCTCAACCTGCTAGCCACACTTTTTTTAAAGCCACTCAGGATAGAGTTGATGAGCATACATAGTCCAGCTTTTCATCACTTGGTATGTCTAAGTCCTTCTACCAGGAACACTTTGCATTCCTCATCTTCTGGCTTATATTGATATTGCAGTTACCCTGTCCGAGGTACATAGCCTTGCACTTGACCTTGTTGAACCCCATGAAGCTTAATCAGAATCACTTTCCCAGCTTGTCCGGGTTCCGATGGTTGACATCCCATGCCTCAGGCAGGTCAACTGCACCATGCAGCTTGATGTTATCTGAAAATTTGCTGAGGCTGCCCTCAGCTGTCTTTGTCATGAGTGAAGATATTAAACACCAGTGTTCCCAGTACAGACCCTTGAGGGACACCACTTCATCAAAATTTTGAGCCATATGGAGTCACTGTTGATGTTTTCCATTTCCAGGGAGAATTCATTACAGTACTGTTCTTGTAGATGCTCACTAACATATTTCAAAATGCTTTATGTTTGGAAGCTAATTAATTAATATCTTACCCTGTTAAGTTCTGTGTTTTACAATCTAGAAAGGAACAAGTTTTACTCAGTGATGGAATCAAAGAAAGAGTTAATGAATAATCTCTGAAGAAATTTAGAAGATTTTGAAATGGACAATGATTTTTCAATAAATTGGAGAATTTACCTTCTGTGAAGAAACAAGGAGAAACAGAGAAATTTGTAGAAAATCTGCCAAAAAAGGTTGTAATTTTTTATTGAAAATCTTTTGCAACAAAAACCCTAGTATTTTTATTTAAATATGTCTTGTTTAATGCACACTTGCAAAAACTGTAATCCAACATAAAATGTCAATTCAGAAGAAAATTAAAGTATATGTCTTTGTGCCTGTGTCAGCTGTGATTCATGATGCAGGAAGGCTCTGCACTGACAGGATAAATTTAAGAAAATTAGTTTTGACAAATGTTTAAAAAGAGGTAAAAGATCTCAGCAGCTTGCAATAGTCAATTGATACTAACCAGGATCAGTCCTTCATCTTATGATCTGTCCATGCAGCGCAAGTAGTTTCTGTCTCCTAATATTCATACTGTTCTTCTTTTCTCCAGGCAGTCACAAGTGTTTAGTTAATAATACTAATAATAATACCTGTAATTTGAAGATTTTCAAGTTTCTGATGTCTGAAATCTTTTTTCATAATGAGAGACACACATCACAAAATCAAGAGGGCAGGGGATGGGGGAAATACTTCAAAAACCTGTGGGTTCTGAACTCTACAAGGCATTTGTCAAGCAGGATTTACATAAATTACGACACTTTATGACCTGTTGCCCAAGTACGTCAGTAACATATGGTAGGTTCAGAGTTAGGGAGAGGTTTTATTTGGTTGTTTCCACAGAAAATGGAATTTCAGTTCAATATTCAGATAAATGGAATTTTAGACACAATCAGTTTCCATACATATATATTTTCCCACCTTCCTCCCTCTTCATAAACTTAAAGTCACCAAAGACAGAAACAGATGGGTAAGCATTTCACATTCTGGAGTACAGAGAGAAGAAAACAGTATTCAGGTTTGTTATTTACAAAACTGCCGGTAGAGACTTTGAGAAGTTGGAAGCATTTTACCTGTAGAGATCTCTCTGAGAACAGTGTCTTGTACCAACTTTGGAGTCCTGAGCTCTGACCATCAATGAAGGCAGGACATTTAGCTGGGTGAACTAGCACACATCCAGTATGGTGATTCCTAAAATCAGCCTTCTACAGAAAAAAAAAAACCTTAAGACATAACTGATGCTGGAGACCTAGCAAGTTCGTCCTCTCTACAGCAGAAATTGTGACATTTACTGTGTTCTGACAACTGAGGTCCTACAACATGACATTACATATAAAGAAACCTGAAAGAGAAAGTAGAAAATGGTATCCTCCCTTCAAGGAAAGCAAATATTTTGAGATAGGGATAGTTTTATTCAGGCAGACTGTGCTTCCTTTTAATAATACTGCACCTTATCTCATAATGAAAAAACTCTTTATTGCCAAGATGTAATCTATCTGTTAAGAAAAATGGACATAATATCTTTTTCCAGGATCCCAGAGTCTTAAAAGTAGATGAGATTTTTATTGTGTTTGTTCAATTCTATATATTTTTTTTACTTTCTGAAAGAGGAGAAATCTTTGTGACAAACTTTATTAAAACAATTAGAAATCTTTTGGTTTTCACATTGTTTATTTTAAAAGAAAGAGCAACACGTATTAAATTATTTCAATGGTACCTCTGTATGTGGGTGAATCCTGCTCTGGCAGGGGGATTGAACTAGATGATCATTCAAGGTCCCTTCCAATCCCTAATGTTCTGTGATTCTGTGAACTATGATTGGATGAAATGAGACAGAGGAAAATATCTGGAATTAAAAATGGAAAAGAACAACTGTACACAGGACAACATATAAATCACTTCTATTGAAAAATAGGGATTCCATGAAGTTTTCTAGATGTATTTAGACCAATAATAAGGCTGACAGTAATTATTTCTACTCGAGTGTGAAAAGTTTGACATGACCAGTACGCATCAAACATTATCTTCACAAAAATTCTGTGCCTTCCAATGAAGTTCTTGCATTACTGACCAACTTTATGGACAACATTTCACAGATGCTGTAAGCTTCCCTGTGGCAAACACCTTGAAAATTTTCTGTAGGAATCTCAGAAGAATGTACTTGTCAAGGCACTGAAACATATTTTCAGGAGTATTTCTTCAATGTCACAGACTGGCAAGGGGATGGGTATATTTGACTCTTCTAGCTTGTATTAGCCATATCATTTATTGGGGGAGGGAGGAAAAAGTAAATCTTTTTTTAAGAAATAGGCTCTGGGTCATATTCTGAACTCATATAAATTGTTGCAGCTCTACTGGTCTGTCCTATTATTCACAATCCTGTTCGGGGGGGGGAGGCAATTACAAGTTTTTTCTGGTTTTACCAAATATCCTTCCATTTCACCTTTCATTCTCCAGGGCAGTGATTATCAGATGTTGAAGACAACATGTAATTTGGGAAACGGTGACTTTTCGCCTCAGGCAAATTCACAAATGTTTGCAGTTTTGCTGCAGGGCAGAGGTAGAATGTAATCATATGTGCCACAAAAATAGTTCTTTTCAGAGTCAAGCAAGACAGCCTTGCAGATCGACATTAAATTTGTCAATATTTGTGAAGAAATTAGTCCTTATGTACAGGGAGTTACAAAGTGAAAATCACTATATTGCTAATGTAAGGACATGGATCAGGATCAGACTGCTTTGCCTAGGTGTAGACGTGTCTGTCTGAGACATTTGCCCAGTGTTTTTCACATCTAGTAGAGAAAACTGAAAGCCTTTTGGACAATACTTGTTTAAGGAGCATATTTGAGAGGAGTCAAATGAAGTATCTTCTAGAAGGGTCAGACTTTCCCAATTCATCAGGCTGCAAAGACCACTTAACACAAAAACATCTTTATTCCAGAATCCACATAGTCAGAAGTGAAGAAATCCCACCCTGATTTATACAACAGGGGAAGAGGCTGTCCAAGGGGGTTGTAGAGTCTCGTTCTCTGGAGATGTTTAAAACTCACATGTATATGTTTCTATGTGATTTGGTCTAGGAGATCCTGCTCTGGCAAGGGGATTGGACTAGATGATCTTTTCACATCCCTTCCAATTCCTAATGTTCTATGATTCTATATAAATGAATATATTCTACATATAGCCTATATTCTATATATATTTTATGTTATTCATTATGTTAATATATATATGGAATGCATGTATGAAATCAAACTGATATTCATTTGTATTGTACTAATATCAAGAAGAAAGTGATTGATTTTGTAATCAATTAAAGCAGTTCACGTTTAAAATCCTTTTACAGTGCCTTCCCTGTTGCAGAGCCAGCTGAACATGCCACCTCATTTGACCAGTACCCCATACATCCTTCTGTCTCTGAAAAGAAGAAGCAACAGGAAGGATTGCAGGTATCCTGTCTCTCACTCTCTGTTTCTATCATGGAGTAGCTTAGTACTACATCACTGTGTCATCACAGCCTTGCCTGTGCCTTAACAGCAATGGGCTTCCTTCCCTTTTCTGAGCATTATATTTATACAGCATTATCTTAAATTGCACTATGTATTTTAAAATCCATTTTAGCCACTCTGAGGAGCCTATTCAAGAAACGTGGCTATAACATACCAAAGCTATCTGCCTAGTGACACAAAAGGGAAAAAAAGACAGGTCTTTGAATTACCACAGAATCTGTGCTCATAATGGGGAACTAAATGCAGTACAGTGCTCTGTTTTAAAGCTGTCAATAACCCATTGCCCTTTTATTTTTATATTTACTTTAATGAGAATAACTCATGACAACAGCAGCTTGTCATCACTTCCATCTCATTGCTCTTGTTTACACACAGGGCTGTAAACTTTACCTCTGCGGATTGCTTTAAAAACATCAATAAAAATAAAATCTAATTTACATTTTTGTTCCAACTGGTTTTCTTGACAGACAGCTGCCCACAGCTCAGTGGTTGCTCTGTTCAGTGTACTTTAATTTTCAGCTTTCAAGTTTTTCTGCAGCCCATTCAGAAGTAAATTCTCAAGGAAAATTGAGCTCTGTCATGGATGGATTAGTACTATAATAGTTGGTCACATATCTTGCATGAAACCTTTCAAAAGCAAGGCAAATGAGAAGGAAATGAAATTCATTTCATACTTCTTCAAGCACGCTAAAAGACTTTCTCTCCAAGTAATCTGTGAAGTACCACTAGTTTATTGGAGGTTCACATAACTACCATCACATTATACCTTGTCACAATCTCATATATTGGGTGACTGCTTTTTCTGAACTGATGGTACCTGCAAAGTGTGCTTCATAGGCTCTGAGAGGAGAATACTGTTTCTTAGATCAAAATGTATAGGTCCTAGGAATGGTATAAATAAAAGTACTTGAGGGAAATTGGGACATTATGGGTCATAGGTCAATGAAATCTGAAAGGGAGATATATAGAGGAGACATCACATTTGCTATGTGATGAACTGATCAACTGAAAGAGAAAAGGAGGGAGAGAGGAGAGGACAGAACAAGACAAATATAGGATGGTAAGATTTTTCTATGGACAGCTAACGTGCAGAAGCAATGGCCATTTCCCCTCACAGGAGAAGAGGTGATATTGCTTTTATCAATCCATTTGGCTTCTTTGTCATTTGCAATGAAGGCTGCACTTCATCCCTTTAGCACATCTGTGTGCGTCTCTGGAAGTGTATAAATGTGTGCTTTACTTCTTCTTAGGGTAAGATAAACAAATATCTACATTATTTTTGATAGTTATTTGATTCAGTCTTTATGATGAAAACTATTTGCAGGCAAGGGGAAAAAACAAAACCCTCCAGAGATCTTGTTCCTGCATTGACACTGTCACAAGAAAAAACGATAAGGGGAAGTAGAGTTGATGTTTCAGTGCTGGAGCAGGTGGTGGAAGAATAGTATGAGTAGTGATTCAGACCCTGGTTCAGGAAAGCAATTAAACATATCGTTACATTTTCTGAAATACAAAAAATCCGACTTGAAGGTCCTGGTAATTCTGGAGTCAGTAGTGCTCCCTGATTTTGTCTATTTGCTAATCACATTTTTTTTTGCTATGATTTAAGCAGGAGAGGGTAATTATTTTTAAATACCTTCATTATAGCTAGTAATTGTTATTTAATAGCTACAAAATTTATTCTTCTGATTGTGAAACCATTATAGCACTACCTTAAACACGGTGCATTGACAGAAAAGTCTTGAAAACATCTTTCATATATTATCATTTTAAAGACTTGTTATTTGAAAAATAAAACTGTTCTGAAGTGTACAAAGAAGGGCTTGAACTCACGGAATAAAACTGGTGAACATTATAATTGTTTTTGTTTCCCCAGTTATATTTTTTTTGTTATCAAAATTTCTGTTTTAGTCAAATAAAATCTTTATCACTCCCTCCCAATGCATAATAAGAAAAATAATTTTGTGAATTATTGAAGTCAGGGTGTTGCAGTCTGTCTTTGCCTTAATGAACTCAACAAAAGAGATTTGTCTGATTACAGAATTATCTTAATAATTGTTAAGGGCACTCTGGGAAAAAAGAATTTAGAAATGACACCTTAAATATACTGAAGAAGGTATGAAGCTAAATACTTTCCTAGTACAAATACTGGGAAAAAAAAGCTTGCACTTTTATTTTTATTAATTTAACCTTAATTATCTTATGTCAACAATAAGGCTAATTTTTTCCAGTCTGTCTGATATTAAGACAATTTATCTTCTAGAACTAACCAAGTGTTTCAACGTTAAATAAATCATAACTTTTATTATCATTTTTGGCCAGCATAAAATTTCTGTTCATTACAATTTTAACCTAGAATATTCTGCACTATCTTCCCCCTTATCCTATCTACAAGAAATATGAGGTACAAGAGATGCAAGAGACCTCTCTCAGCATATGCAGTAATAGAGACACATTAATAAAACAAATACCATTAGACTTGGCTAAACAAGCAAAAAAGTGCTGCAGGATTTACCTGTTTTCACCAAAAGACATCTTCAAATAACAATCTTGTTTTCACACATGTTTAGAAGAATAATTTAATGAGAAGCATACCCTTAAAGGTATTGAAGCCTAGAAACATGTAACTAAAAACCCTCCATCCAAGAGGGTTATGCTGATGACACAGACAACAGATTAGTAAAGCTATGTGAAATATTGTTATGAGAATCTTCAGCATCTTCCTTGACTTGTAGCACAGTCATTCATTAATGTTCCAAGTTAGCACTTCCCAACAGCCTTCAGGCATCCAGCCCTAGTGGAAGGCAGGAAATTAGAGCTACCAAAGTTCTGAGAGGTTGATCTGCTAGTTGCTCTGTGCAGGAAGTTTAAGAAAGGCTAAGGGTATAGTCTGAAACAGAAAAGCCTCTGATGTTACACAGGAAAGCAAATCTATCTGTTCAACTTCTACAACACTAACCAGTAGAGGAAAAGTAGGGAAAGAGCAGCAGATGGAGCCAGTGTAGTTTTTGAAGACGGGACTGTGGTTTCTGATTTTGGGGATGAATTTTGTTTGCTCATTTTTATAAAATCACAAAGGCATATCGACCTTTTACATATTGGCTTTCTCATAATTCAATGGTTAAAAATAGCTTTTCAAGAAATACATGCTCAGAAAATACCAGATCCAGAAATGTAAGAACAAAGAACTGTAAAAAGATCAAATGTAAATTTGAAGATGTAGAACATATTTTAGTGTGATTCAAGGTTGAGAATCATATATCTTAAGTTAATAGGATCATAGATTTATTAAATGTTTTGTGTTGAAGGAGACCATCAGAGCTCAGCTAGTCTAGACTCCCTGCAGTGAACAGAGACATCTTCAACCACATCAGGCTGTCCAAAGTCTAATCCATTCTAACCTGAAATGTTTCCAGGAACATCTACCAGCTCTCTGTGCAACCTGTGCTAGTGTCTTATCACCTTCACATGGTAAAAATTTTCTTCCTTATATCTAGTTTGAATCTTCTATTTTCTAACTGTAAACCATAGCTCTTTGTCCTCTTGCTATACTGCTCCCTCAAAACACTGTCTTTATCTTTCTTTCATGTCACCGTTAAGATATCTATACTGTCTGAACTGGTCTAGTGAATGAGGGAGAGGCATAGAGAGAGACCATGAATTGTCTGGTCCTAAAAAAAGTTTCTGAGAAGGGATGAATATTCGTGTTTCTTGATATTCTTCAACATAGTAAAGTAGAAAACTATTTTGGTGGATTGAACTAAATGACCAAATTTTAGATGTCTGTAATTAGGCAAAATGAGAATCTCCAAATGCTGCTTGACAGACTGTTACAAAAACAGTTATTAGCTGGAAAAAAAGACAAAAAACAACCCCAACAAAATTTTATCTTCTAGCAATGGGATCGCTCTTTGAACCTAAATATTGTGTACAGGTCTTTGGAGGAAGAAATCAAAAGCACACAGTAGCAGTAAAAATTAACTGGTACAACTATTCAGGTGCTTTTCCAGGTCATCCAGTGATAGGACAAGGGACAATTGGTGTAAGCTTGAACACAAGATGTTCCACATCAATATGAGAAGGAACTTCTTCACAGTAAGGGTGACAGAGCAATGGAATGGGCTACCCAGGGAGGTTGCAAAGTTTCCTTCTCTGGAGATGTTTAAAACCCACCTGGACATGTTCCTGCATGACTTCACACAGTCACACAGTATCACACAGTATTATCAAGGTTG
>VXBP01000446.1:0-26986 GCA_013400115.1 Rhinopomastus cyanomelas | reverse complement strand
GCAGTGAAGCATGTAGCTGGGATTATACTGCCATGGCAGGCTGTTCCTGATGTTTGTGGGAGATGGAGGATTTTGTGTCAAAAGATGTTTTCTGTGTGTGGACAATCTCTGGGTGTTGGTGGTTTGGGTTTTTGTTCTCATCTGAGCTGATCATCCCCTCTGAAGAAGTAAATTTGAACTGTGATTACAAATCTGGTTCTTCAACTAGACATCTTCATAGCATTGCTTGTTGCAGGGTGTTGGACTAGATGACCCTTTAAGGGTGCCTCCCAGCCCTTCCTGTGATCACTGTAACACAAATCTCACTCCTTTGGATGAAACTAAATATATGTTATATATATATTTATTTGTGCAGATTTGCTGCAGAACAGTCTCTTTTCCACCTTCTAAGCACCGAAACCTGGGTCTGTACATCTCCATTTTAGGTAGCTTCACCTCCGGCATGAGGGCCTTTGAGATGCACCAGCAGATGATTGTAGTGATAGGACAAGGGGCAATGTTTTCACAGTAGAGAAGGGCAGATTGAAATGGGGTGTTAGGAAGAAGTTCTTCAGCAGGAGGAGGGTTGAACGCTGGAACAGGTTGCCCAGGGAGGGAGTTGAGGCCCCATCCCTAGAATCTTCAAGGAGAAGATGGACAAGGCTCTGGGCACCCTGATCTAGTTGAGACTGTCTGCTCACTGCAAGGGGTTGAACTGGATGCTCTTTGGAGGTCCCTTCCAACCTGGGCCAGTAAATGAGGATGATTATGATGATTCAGCAGTGATGATGTTTCTTTTCCATCAGCAAACAGTGGGAAAAGAAAAACATGGTGAGCACAGATGATCGGAAGGAGAAGGTAGAGCATTATAGAGATGATCAGATGAACTCCTAGGAGAAGCTGCAGTAATAGCTGAGATTTGGCTACATAGGCTTTCCTTCCCATCTAGGACATGAAAGATTTTCCAGCATCAGCTGTAGAAAGTTTTGATGTTGCAGGATTGTTGTTTCAGGTACTGGAAGCATGAGGCTGTTCACTGCTGCAAGGAGGCATTTGGAGAGCTCTTGTGCAGGTCTGTCCAGGTTATAACCACCAGTGCAGGATGTTTGAATTAGCTGCTGCTTTATCAGAGGTTGAAAGTTTCTCTCAGGAGCTTCTGCCCCACATGGTATGCATTTTGATGGAACAGTGGATGGAGAAATCCAGGCTGTCTTGAGCCACTGTTTCGATTGCTTGAGGACTGGGAGCAAGAAAAAAGTTTCATGCATTTTGTTGTCCCTTGTCTTCAAAAACCAAGTGAACTTTGCTTCCAGAATTGCCCCTTCAGCAGCCTCAGCACTGACACTAATCTCCGGTTTTGACCAAATCATCCAGGACTTGGCAAACTGTCCATGAGTCCAGGCTTTAGCCGTCAGGTATTATTTATGGCAGGTACTGGTGCTTCCAGGGGATGGTTTATGTTGGAGTTGTGCCACGTGTTGCTTGCACTGTCCCTGCAAATGAGAAGACTGAGTTTAGTTTTTTTCTGAATGGAAGAAGAAAGAGTGGCATGAGGAAAAGCTGCCGTTTCAGACACCTTCCCGAAGGTAACTGGAGCACCCATGTTCATTTGAAGTCCCTAAACCAAGTACCATAGCTCTGTGTGAGAGTACTCATTATATAGATGTTTAATTAGAGAAAGCACCGGCGTTTGTGTGATTGAACTGTAGTCAGCAGTTACTACAGAGCACACAAAGTAGAAGCAAAGCAGTACTCATAGGCTGTGTGTGTGCACAGAGCCCAGCTGGCTGTTGTAATTTTGGTGTGTTTTCTGTTAGCTTGCTGATATCAGGTTGTTATGAAGGTTTGTAGAGGGGCCTCTGGAAATAGTCATATAATCATAAAATCACAGGGTTGGAAGGGACCTCCAAAGGCCATCCAGTCCAACCCCCCTGCAACAAGCAAGGCCATCACTCACCAGACCAAGATGCTCAGAGCCCCATCCAGCCTGACATTGAATGGCTCCAGGGATGGGGCCTTCATGTCGTCTCTGGGCAGTCTGTTCCAGGGATCCCCCATCCTTCCTGTCCAGCCTCAGTCTGCCCTTTTCCAGCTTCAAACCATGACCTCTAATCCTATCGTTCCCTTGCCCTTGTGAACAGTCTTCCCCAGCCTTCTGTCAGCCCCTTTCAGGGACTGCAAGGTCACCATCAGGTCCCCTCAGAGCCTTCTCCTCTCCAGTGTGAACAACCCCAGCTCCTTTAGCCCGTTCCCAGAGCAGAGATGCTCTAGCCCGCTGATTTCTGGTGGCTTCCTCTGGCCCTGTTCCATGAGGTCCCTGTCTTTCCTGTCCTGAGGGCTCCAGAGCTAAATGCAGGATTCCAATGAGGTCTCAGCAGGGCAGAGCAGAAGAGCGGAATGCCCTCTCTCAGTATTGAGGTACTAATCTGTCTTTGTGTCCTTGGTGCCCTCATGTTGGCTGATGCTTTTTATGCTGCAGGTAGAAGAGTTCTGGCAGCAAAACTGAGCAAAATCAGCATGCAGGATCATTTGAGTGAGAATCTTCATTCAAAGGTAGACAATGAAAATGTCTCTAGAAAATATTAGACTGAAAATATTTTGTCCAAAAAACATCATAAATTCTGCCTGTCACTTGGATAGTTCAGTGATTTCTCAGAGCAAAGCTGGAGATGGGTAGATTTAGACTGGATGTGAGGAGAAAGTTCTTCACTGTGAGAGTGGTGAGAGCCTGGAATGGGTTGCCCAGGGAGGTGGTTGGGGCCCCATCCCTGGAGGTGTTTAAGGCCAGGCTGGATGGGGCTCTGGCCAGCCTGGTCTAGGGTAGGGTGTCCCTGCATGTGTTGGGGGGGTTGGAACTGGATGATGGTTCCTTCCAACCCCGAGTGATTCTGATTCCGCGGCTTCTCCAGTGAGGTGATCCTACTCTGGCAGGGGGATTGGACTAGATGATCTTTCAAGGTCCCTTCCAAGCCCTGATGATTCTATGATCTCCTGCAGGATCAGCAGCCCATTGCTGCTGCCCTCGTCCTTGCCGGAGTGGAGCAGCTCAGTGATGGTGTGTAGTTATACCATTGTAACTGTCTACTTACTTGGGGTGCAGACAGACTCCCCTGTTTGTGAGACACTGGCTTCTCTTTACCGTAACCATTTGGAGACTACTTAGACGTTGCTTCATTTTCGTGATGTTCTCGTTTGACTATGAGCACGTTGCCACACAAACCACCTTTAATTACAGGGGTGCAGAGAGCGAGTCTCCGCGGGTTGCAAAATCCTCACTCCATTTTGTTCTTTTCATGTCCATGTTTAATGTTTTGTGTCCAGATGGAGAAATGTTCTTAATTTTAGAAGTCACATAAAAGCCACTCTGATAGGCTGCTGGAACAGTTGTCATTAGGGGACAGCCCTTCTCCCTGCCATGTCTAATTAGCTAATTACACAGATGTCAGTGCAGTATTTTCTTCAAAATACTGGGGAAAGCGCCTGTCTGCAGAAGGCATCTGTGATGTTGAGCAGAGCCGGGCTCCTGTGCATCGGCCCTTGGCAGAGTACAAACAATTACATTTACTAACGTTGCTTTGACCTAGCCTACGCTGTGGGACGTGTGTAGGGTTATTAAAAGTAGATTCTGGGGCACGCCTCCTGTGCCCAGTATAAGGCTCCAGTTAACACCTTTCTGCTCTCTGACCTTGCTGACTCTCCTAGGTGTTAGGTGTTTGAGTAGTTTCAAGGGGGGGGACTTGGCTCTTGTGCATTCCTGGAGTTCTAGGGTTCTGGCAGCATCTCAATGGGGTTGAGGTTCTGTGGATGCCCAAGACACGGATGTTTGTTACTCTGCTGAGCTCATGCAGAGTCAACATGAGCAGAGCAGTGGGGAAAACCTTTGAGTAGGTGCGGTGGCGTGACGCTTTTTGGAGGATTTACTGAGCTCGCGTGTGTTTGCCAGGGGTGAAGGGCGGTTTGCTCAAGGTAACTGACTTCAAGTCTTGTTTGCGGTTCTCCTGTGAGTCAGCAGTGTTTGATACACTCTGATAACTCAAATAAAAATAGCCAGCCCTCTTGCAGTAAGCTTTGAGGTAAAATCTGCATGAGGAATTCTCTAGCTTAAGTGTGGTGGCTCAGGGTCCCCCCCCACCCCGGCCTTGAAGAAAAGTTGATGCTGGAGTCAGAGCTAGACAAAGAAAACCCAACCCAGCACTTAACTGACATGTCCCTGCTGCATCTGTGCCTCTGCTAAAGCTGTAGGAAAGCAGCTGGAGTGTTTCCCAAGATATATTATATGTCCTTCTACCCAGCAGTGCACCCTGAATCCATGACAGATGGGTTTCTCTGTGACATATGCATTTCTGTGCTTGGAACAGCATGTGGCTGCAAATAATATATTAGGTGAAATACTGTAGGGAAAAACTGTATGGCACGAAATAGTGCTTTTTGTTTGAGGCACTTAGAAGTGGTGTAGTAACTGAAGCAAACCCCCAGATCCCAGAATGTGAAGCTTGTGACTACCAAGTAATTATTATTTTTCTCTTTAAATGGTGACTTGGCAAATGGTTGTGTTTCAGGAGTCATTGTGAATGTGGCTTTCAGACTGGCAACAAGAGGAACTGGCCTCCAGTTGCCTCAGGGGAGGTTGAGGTTGACCCTGAGGAATGATTTGTGCCCTACAAGGGTTCCCCAGGCCTGGCCCTGGCTGCCCAGGACAGGATGGGGTCAGAGCCATGGAGATGTGGGGTGAGGGACAGGGGTCAGTGGGGCCGTGGCAGTGCTGGGGAGTGATTGGACTTGAGGAACTGGAAGGGGTTTTCCAACCAAAATGCTTCTGTGACTCTCTAGAAAACACATAATTTATATGTGCTGGGAAAGTTAAGGGGTGTCCTCCACCATCGTGCTTGGCCGAGTGATGCTTCCCCTAAGCTGGTGAGGAGTTATGCAAACATGGGAAAAGAGGCACCAACTCTGGGAGAAGCTATTTGGTAACCTGAAGCAGTAAGGCCACAGCAGCTCCCAATGCGAGGAGGACAATGCCACAATAGATTCAGGAGGTTGCCTGGTATGTCACTCACGAAGTTCTGACCTTATTCCCCACAGGGTTTTTCTGAGTCCTTCCTGCTTAAAAGATCCCTCAGCAAAAGCTCGAGGTGATACGGGTAGTGGGTCGAGGGGAGCCTGAAGGCAGTGCTCAAGTCTTAAATACCAGTATTTTTATTGCAGCTTCCTTTCTTCTCAGATGCTAGTTGGGAATCTTTGCTTCCTTTCTTTAAGGCAATTGGTATTGGCACTTGAGTTGCTCCATTGCTCCTTTGCACCTTGTGGTGCTCATCAACCAGTTTTCAGGGGTCTTGGCCAGGATAAAGCACCTAATGACTTTGTTTTGCCTCTTTCCAGCATTGCTGACGTGATGACCTGACAAGATAGGGGATGGTCTTGACTATGCAGCACAGGTACTGATGGGAAAAGATCCAATATGAGTGTAAATGATGCTGGAGGAAGACGACGCTTTGAGGACAGTGAGTACACCCTGCACATATATCCTGGGAGCATCGCAGAAGGGACTATTTACTGCCCCATCACTGCCAGGAAAACATCCACGGCTGCCGAGGTCATTGAGTTGCTCATTAATAAACTTCAGCTCGAGAAGACAAAATGTTATGTCCTTGCTGAGGTGAAGGAGTTTGGTGGGGAGGAATGGATCCTGAACCCTACAGACTGCCCTGTCCAACGCATGATGTTGTGGCCTCGCATGGCCCTGGAGAACCGCATCAGTGGAGAGGATTATCGCTTCTTGCTGCGGGAGAAGAACCTGGATGGGTCCATTCACTATGGGAGCCTCCAGTCCTGGCTGCAGGTGACGGAGGAGCGCCGCAGGATGGTGGAGCGTGGCTTCCTTCCCCAGCCGCAGCAGAAGGACTATGATGACTTGTGCAGCCTGCCAGACTTGAATGAGAAAACACTCCTGGAAAACCTTCGAAATCGCTTCAAGCAAGAGAAAATCTACACCTACGTGGGCAGCATCCTCATTGTTATTAATCCATTTAAGTTTCTCCCCATCTATAACCCCAAGTATGTCAAGATGTATGATAACCATCAGCTGGGGAAGCTGGAGCCCCATATTTATGCTGTGGCAGACGTGGCTTACCACGCCATGCTTCAACAGAGGAAGAACCAGTGCATTGTCATTTCTGGAGAGAGTGGGTCAGGCAAGACACAGAGCACCAACTTCCTGATTCATCACCTCACTGCCCTCAGCCAGAAGGGGTTTGCTAGTGGAGTAGAACAGATTATTCTTGGAGCTGGACCAGTGCTTGAGGTAAGATGAAAACAATAGTACTATGGAAATGTTTTAACTGTGCAGACATCCGACTGAACCCAAGTAGGTGGAGTTTTGTTATGGCACCAGTCTGGAGTTCCTTGCTGTTAATGACATTACAACAGTATTAGCAGTAGGGGAAGGTTGTTTCTGTCTAGAGAATCCTACCCAGTTAAAAACCACACAAATACAAGAGCAGCACATGGCTTTCTGACTGGTGTACCTTCTGCTTCATTTGCACTCAAATATTTACCACTGGTATGTTTTTGGAAACGGAAAGGAAAAGGCCTTCCTTGAATTATCAGTTGCCTGTCTCTATAGCCCATTGGGAGCTGAGTGTGCGTAGTGCATGGCTAGTGTTGTACTCTGGGAGTTTCTGTGTCTGCAACTCAGCTGAGCTGGGCAAGAGTTCAAAAGGAATGTCTGTGGTCACAATTTCATTTCCTAATCAGGAGTACTGGATTTGGCTGGAGTGATTAGTTACCATATGACAACTTCTGTGTATGAAAGGAGATGGGATGAACAGCACCATTAACTTGGCTGATGTGAAACTCCAGTAAGGGATGCAGTCATTCATTGATTTGCCTTGAGTTTGCCCTGTAACTCATTGAAATGGTTTTCCTTAGAATCGCTGGCTTTGTTAAAGAGTTGTGTTTGTTGAAGCCTGTCTGCATGGGAGTAATGTGAGCACTGACTTAGGCATTCCTTGATCTTCTTTGAAGCTGTGGTACAGGGAGGTGGCTTGAGGACTTCCTTCTCCTCAAATAAACAGTGCCTTAAGCTAAAGGATAGGAAAACTTGTGCGGTTTGGGGGATTTGCTTGTGGGGTGTGGGGTATTTGTGTTCTGGTTTGGAAGGCTTTTCTGCTGGTTATAGACAAAGATATCTGCTTTCAGTGTCTCTGTTCCAACAAAGTGTCTGAGGACTTAGTTTCAAGCAGAAGCTGAAGTCAGCAGAAGGCTGGAAGTCGGAGGAAGTCCAAGAGCTTGAGGATATCTCTGCTTAGAAGATGTGAACAGTTTGTTCTTGCAAAGCCAACAAGTGCTCTCTCTGTTTTCCTGTCAGGTAGAATGGCCTTGAGCAGATTTCACCTGGAGTTTGTAAATTATTAAAGTTGTTTCAGATGGGCTTTGCCCTGGAAAGTAACAAATAGAAAGGAGGGACTAATTGGGATTTTTCTGACAGTCTGCCTGAAACGGTGGTATTTCTTCTAAAGCACATAGGCAAAGAGGCTCCCTCAGTTTGCCCTTGCCAGGGCATCTCCTGTTGGCAAGATATTCTGGAGCTGCTTCTTGCTGGAGTCTATCAGAAAACATCAGACCAGGCTCCAGTGGTCTGCGGTTAGTGGTTGTTATTGCAGTGACCCAGTTAGGGCACCACGTGAATGTATGAAAACTACTGCCTTCCCCCTCCAGTCCTACTATTTATCTGGAACATTTACCTGTTTGGGTTTTGGTGTGCTGGTGGGACCAAGGTCCACTTCAGAGCTCTGTTAAGTAGTATCAGGGAGAACATCTCTGTCCACCGTAGGTTTACAGAGATGGAGGAGAGATGTCTCTGTTGAGGAGAAGGTATAAGGAAGTTTTGGGAGTTGTTTTTCCCTTACAGTCTCCTTCTTTTCAGGAATAGATAAAGTAGTCCAGTTGCAAAACTGCCTGAGCATTACTCAGTCCTCTGGTGCTGCCCCTTAACTGAATTCATCCACCTACTTGAAAGACTTATTTTAAACCTTTTTCCCCAAATAGAGATTTGTAGTCATTGCTTATAGTGAAACAAACTTGTGTGCAGAGGCAGGGAGCAGAGGACACCCTGAGCTGCACATGTCTTGGATTTTCTTTCCCACTTTCCATTACTTTATACTATTGAACTGCATAAGAGGGTGCAGCCTGTTTCAGGACTGGGCTGCCTGAAGATTCCTGGTTATCAGGCTCCCTTTTGTTCCCTCTGTTTTTCAGGACCTGAAGTTTACGGCTGCTTGGCTCATGGATGGTAGCTGGCAATGCCAGTGCTTTACTGGTAACAGCACCGGCCACTGGGGACTGGTGTTGGGATTAGGTACAGAGGAGGGATGCATGAAGCTTCTTTGGGTTCCTTTCACAAGATCTGCAGCTGTTTTGAAGGGGAAAAAGAAAAACTGAATGGTTTCTGTTATTTCTTCTGCTTTTGAACAGAAGTTTGCATTCCTTTGCTCTGGCAACTGTTGTGTGTTGGCTGCTGTTGTGTGTCTCGATCCGCCTCTGGGTCTCTTGGACAACTCCAGGGTAATGTAGAATTTCTGCTGCCAGTCCCAAAGAGCCACAAAATCCACAGGCTGAAAGAGAACTGTGCCTGCTTCTGCTCTTCCATCCTCCCCAAAAGTTCCCTACAAAAGGAATGCACAGAGCAGGTCTGTGGTAAAGAGTTGTGCTCCACTGTCACATCTGACCTTTGGATTCCTTCCCTTTGTGGCTGGAACTCCCTTCTCTCTGAGTTTAGGTGCCAAAGTTGTGAATATTTTCCCCTCCTCTTTCTTCCTTCCTCCTCTTGACATCATCTTTGATCTCTGTGGCTTCCCTCTGCCTATTTAAAATGAAGTATATGAAGTCTACTTGGGCTTCTCTTTCAGGAGGCAGCGATGCACCCCCTGATTTAGAGGTGGATTGGACGAGATAAGAGCTTACCCTGGCCTGTTAGCCTCTCTCTGTCTCTGCTTGCACCTCTGCTAAGAGCAGCCTTTGTACTGAGCTCTTCTCGAGTCCTGGGAAAGACTTTGCCATCGTACCCCGGTTGTAGGAGCACAACTGCAGCCAAACAATGAGGTTTTACAATTTTTTTTCTGCATCTTCTCTTTTCCATAAAGGCTCTTCCTTTTTGGAATGTTGGAATTCCTTTTTGGAATAGCCTGGAGTTGTTTGCCGTGTCTGTGTTGTGGGATGTATGCAGGCATCCCTCTTGGGGACAACTGCTGTGGGAAACCGGTACTGCCATCGAAATGTGGTCCCGTTGCCGCACGGCTGTACACAGCAATTGGAAATGCTCTCTGAGACCCAGCACGGGATGTAATGGGGGATTCTCCCAGGCTGAGGTCCACCCCAAGGCCCCCACCCAGGTACTAGATGAGGAGTCTGCCCCAGTTCGTGTTGTTATCCGTAACGTTCTCGACATCTCGTTTGTCACACGAAGCACTGCGAGAGCAACGGCAAAACCCAGGTGTGTTCGCTAGACAGCTGGGTGCAGGCATTTGGAGATTTCTCAATCCCTTTCAAAAAGGGAAAAAAAGGGCAATTTTTATTGGCCCTGTGACAGGCAGAGGAGCCCTGCCAGTGCCATAGGGTGGCTGCTGCTGTCCTTCACAGCTGAGGTACCTCTGCAGCACTGTGCTGGGGAAGAAGGGAGCTGATAGCTTGAATTACTTTGGAGCAGAGCATTGCAGCTAGTCTGTTGTGGTGCTGGCAGTGCGGTTTGCCTCAGGCACTGCAACTGGAGTTGTGTTTTGCTTGTGTGGGGAAGTTACAGCCTCAGTCCTAATGTCTTATTTATTTTTCAATCCTGATTGTTAGGTAAAATGGAAGCAGCAGCTTAAAGACTTTATTTTATGGATCTTTTCCAGGGTCACTTGCAGCGTCCTTCCCCTCTTGTTAGGGAGCTGGGCTCCGCAGCAGCTGCCGCGCTAGATGCCAGTGGGTGCGGGTGCTGCCCAAATGTCAGTAGATGTGCGGAATGTTTCCAGAGCAAAACAAAGAGCTATTGAGCTGAATTTAAAAAATGAATTAACTGCAAGAATCAGGCATGTCCTGCACTTCCAGCGTGTTCAAGTGGCATCGAGCAGCGCAGGAGTGTGCTGAACTAAATGTGCCCCTATCCTCTGCTGCTGCTCCCAGGCCGTTTAGCTGAACCTGTAGTAATCCCAGGTAGGAGCTGGTTCCGCCGGCAGATCCCACCCCGTTTACTCCTGCAGTGTGTAGCCAGGATAAGGTGCTGCTGCTTTGGTAACAGCCAGTTATGGTGCTGTTATGTTTGGTTATCAAATCAAGCATATTCCCTTCTTCTCTTTTTCCTGCTTGGAACTGGATGAATAGGATGTAAAATCTGAGAATGCTCACCTTTTTTTCCCTATTTGGAGCAGTATTAATGGGAGCTGAAGTCCATTTTAAGAAAACTTGATTTCAAAACCTCAGCTTTAGTTGACGAGGCTCAGTTTACAGTGCACTGATTTGTAAGGAATTAGCCTGTGCCATGTGGTTATGGGGGTTTTACATCTGAAAAACACATTTACTCAGATGAGAGGGAGGATGCTCACTGGTTATTCTGCTCATCGCTTGCTCTTGATCATTTTTAATCTGTCACACATGCACACATACAATTTTTATTGATCTCCTGTGTGGTCCCAGATCTGGGGAAGGTATTTCATGCTGCATCCAGGACTTTTTACCCCAGTGCCTGGAAAGGTTAGGGCAGGAGCAGCGCACAGAGGTCGCACAGATGGTGTCTAACGGGGAAGAATTTGTGCAGGCTCTGCTGGCAGCAGGGACACAAAGGAGTCATAGTACAGGACTCCAGCACCAACTGCTTTTCAGCAGCGGTTCAGAATGCTGTTATTCTTCAGCAGGGGATACTTACAGTTTCAGGCTCTGGATCAAATAGGGTCTTGTTCATCCATTTCTTGAGTGCTGAATTATTCAATATTTGCTCTTCAGGGTCTTCCTGCGGTGCCCTGAGTGGCCATGTCAGACACTGAGTTTAATATTGAATATTTCTTTTCATTGTTTGCTATTTTCAGGAGACAGTTCACTACCCCATACTCCATCTTTTCATGCTTGAGTGGCCAAAATTGTCCTTGCTGATGTCAAATGGCGGCAGGGAAAGGGGTCTGATATTAAAGCAGGTTTCAGAGTTAATAGCTGGTTTGCTTCCAGGAGAGAGCTGCTAAACAAACTGCTGCCTCTGCTGTGTTGACTGACCACTTCCCCTGGAGGGAGCATTTTATTGAACCTGCAGATCCAAGCGTCCCATCTTTTTTCCGCTCCTCACCATCTGTTTCTGCGGAATTTGTCTGGCTTTGCCTTTCGTTCTCATTCGTACCCTTCAATCATAGACCCACAGAATCACAGTGTTGGAAGGGACCTCCAAAGGCCATCTAGCACAACCCCCCTACAACAAGCAGGGCCATCACTCACCAGACCAGGTTGCCCAGAGCCCCATCCAGCCTGACCTTGAGTTGCTCCAGGGATGGGGCCTTCACCACCTCTCTGGGCAGCCTGTTTCAGGGATCCCCCACTCGCAGATTCAAGAATAATTTTATCCCTTTCTTTTGTTTTTCCCTTGCTGATTTTTTGGCGTTTCACGTTTTCCTCTGTTAATCTGTATCTGAATATGTAGATTTCATAGATAGACCATCCAGGTATCTAGATATTATACCTACCAGTATCTATATATATGAGAGATATCTGGACTCTGTGGACCCCTAGATACCCGCACATCTAGATCCTCTTGCTATTTACCTATCTCTATGCAAGTAGAGTGTGAGCACTGGTGTGAAAAACAACGGTCATTTAGGATGAGCAGTGTTGACCACCTCTTCAAAAGCTAGGAGAATGCAGCATTTTCTTTGAGGTCCCGGTGTCTACGAGGTATAAAACAGCTTAATCAAGTGCCTCCTGCACCACCAAACTTTGCCAAAGTCAAGAGAAATCAGTGCAAAAGGCAAAGCAGCACAGGGGGCTGCTTCGGTTTATTCAGTATCTGAGGTTAAGTGCTGGAGAGAGTTCAGACTAGAGGTCAGTGGTGTGTGTGGCAGGGGATGATGGAGCAATCCTTCCCCAAGCTCATGGCACTAGTTTGGGGCAGGCAAATAAAGTCATTGTTTCCAGTGTTTGTGGAAGGGGTCTGCTGTAACTGCAGCAGCTGACTGCAACTTGCTTTTATTTGCTTAATTAAGATGGATGAGGGATAAGTGTGAGCCAGACAGCTGAGCCCTTGGCTTTGTCACCACGATTAGGGATTTGGGCTTCTATGGGCAAAGGCTTCGATAGAGAAGATGAAGACAGGCTGAATCCTGAGAGTGACAACTGAGTTGCATTTTGCTGGTAATTTAAGCCTTATAAAGTATTTTAAAAGATGATACCTGTTTTGCATCAGTGTGGAGCAGTGAATTAACAGCGCTTCCCATCACTGGGATGGCTTGTGCCCCACCTGCATCACTGTTTGCTCCTCACATATTAATTCTGTATAAATCTCCACAGCTTTGCAGCCCCTCCAGGTGGGGAGACTCCTCCGTTGCACTGGGCAGCCTGGACAACTCTTGGGCAGAAATTGTTCCTCAAGCCAATCTAAACCTGTAGGCAAAGCACCACCTCAAGTTTGTAGAGGAGAGCCTTGAAGAACTAGGTCCTCCTCCTTTGCCACAAAGAGCGTTGCACTAAGCTTGCTGAAGGCTTCTCATCCTTCATCTCTGGGAGGATGTTAAGCAGGACAGGGTGGTGCTTTCCTGATGGTCCCACGACTTTCAGCCATCTCCTAAATTGGTTATGATTTCTGCCTAAATGGGGATTTTTGTTATCAGCCCTATGTGAAGCTTATGATAACTATAAATGTGACCATAAATGATGGTTGTTGCAGGCAGCCACATCACACCTGGATGATTCTACCACATGCTGCCAGCTCAGTGAGGATTCTCATGGAAATGCTCTCTATGGCTATGTGAAAGCCGCAGTTCCTGGTGGGTCTTAGCATTGTGGTTGATAAAACAGTGTCCACGTTCTGTAGTGGTGCTTGTCTGCTGTAACAAGGCTGGAGAAATTACTGGAGAGAAAGTTTGATGGGGAGAGGCTGAAGGAGCTGTAGATGTTTAGCCTGGAGAAGAGGAGGCTCAAGGGAGACCTTCTTCCTCTCTACAACACTGTGAAGGGAGGCTGTAGTCAGCTGGGGGCTGAGCTCTTCTCCCGAGCAATAGGGACAGGATGAGAGGGCCAGGCCTGAAGCTGTACCAGGGGAGGGTTAGGTTGCATGGTAGGAAACCCTTCCTCACAGAAAAGGGGGATCAGACTCTGGAATGGACTGCCCAAAGCAGTGTTGGAGTCCTCATTTCTGGAGGTGATGGACAGCCTGGCTGTGGCCCTTAGTGCCCAGGTCTGGCTGTTTTGGTGATGTTAGGTCCAGGGCTGGGCTGTGTGAGCTCAGAGGGCTTTTCCAGACTCAATCATTCTGTGATTCTGAAAGCCATCTGCTCTCAAAATGAGAAATTTAATCTTTTTTGCTCTAAAAGCAGAGCATTTTTAAAATTATATATTTGTATTTTAAGAGTTCTAGCCCTACCAGCATATGCAAGTGAAGCCAGATGGGAGGGAGATGTGGTACAGTAGTGCTGAACAATCAGAATCATTCAAAATTTAGCACAGCACATGACAAATCAGGATGGTTGGATGCCATGAAAAAATGTCATTTATAGCCATGAGAACAAATTGTGTCAGTTGCTTCCATTATAAAGGGTACCAGAAAACTCTTTTATCCACTGTAGGAGGAGTAAAGCTTAGAGAGTAATGTGATTTTCCTCTGATTTAACCACTGCTGGACATGTTTAATGCTTTCCCTTTTACCAAGATGGTTAATTTAGTGTGGACCAGTTCATGCTCTTATGGGCAGACTGGTAGCAGAGTATAATGTAGTAGTTACCAAGCTAGTGCAATGCACTAAGAAAAGATTAATTTTAATTAAAAAATAGTAAACAATTTTTAAAAGCTTGTTTTAGAGTAAGAAACTCTGTTTACAACTGCCCCTTCCCTTTCAAGAAGGAACATTTTGCAGGAGGAGAGCACAGCTCTCAGAAAAGGGGACTGGTTTACTAAAACATTTTGGGGAATGAGGCTGACTTTGTAATTAAAAGAAGAGAACACCTAAGGAGTTTCTGGCCACGATGCAATACAAAACATAACCCCTCTCTTTTTTTGCTGGTGTTTTCCAGTTGGTTACTACATTTTTGCGTGATAGGACAGAATCATAGAAAGGTTAGAACTGGAAGGGACCTTGAATCACCTAGTCTCAACTCTCTGCCATGGGCAGCAACACCTCTCACCAGACCAGGCTCCCTACAGCCCCATCCAGCCTGGCCTTGGACACTTCCAGGGATGGAGACATTGAGGTGCTTGAACGTGTCCAGAGAAGGGCAACGAGGCTGGTGAGAGGCCTTGAGCACAAGCCCTATGAGGAGAGGCTGAGGGAGCTGGGATTGTTTAGCCTTGAGAAGAGGAGGCTCAGGGGAGACCTTATTGCTGTCTACAGCTACCTGAGGGGTGGTTGTGGCCAGGAGGAGGTTGCTCTCTTCTCTCAGGCAGCCAGCACCAGAACAAGAGGACACAGCCTCAAGCTGCGCCAGGGGAAATTGAGGCTTGAGGTGAGGAGAAAGTTCTTCACTGAGAGAGTCATTGGCCACTGGAATGGCCTGCCCAGGGAGGTGGTGGAGTCGCCAACTCTGGAGCTGTTCAAGGCAGGATTGGACGTGGCACTTGGTGCCATGGTCTAGCCTTGAGCTCTGTGGTGACAGGTTGGGCTTGATGATCTTTGAGGTTTCTTCCAACCTTGGTAATACTGTAATACTGTGATACTGTAATCTCCAACCTAAATCTCTCCTCTTTCAGTTTAAAACCATCATCCCGTGTTGTCTCACCCCTTACCGTTGTAAAAAATCCCTCCCCAGCTTTCGTGTAGTCTGCTTCCGGTACTGGAAGGTCTCTGGCAGGTCCCCCTGGAGCCTCCTCTTCTTCATGCTGAACAACCTCAGCTCCTTCAGCCTGTTCTTTCAGCAGAGGGTCTCCAGCCCGCTGATCATTTTGGTGGTGTCATCTGGCCCTGGTCCATCAGTTCTCTGTCCTTCCTGTACTGAGGGCTCCAGAGTTGGATGCAGGGCTCTGGGAAGGTCTCAGAAGGGCAGAATCCCCTCTCTCAATCTGCTGGCCACACTTTTGATGCAGCTCAAGATGGGGTTGGCCTTCAAGGCTGCAGTGATGTGTTGGTGGCTTATGATCAGCTTTTGGTTCACTAGTACCCCCAAGTCTTTCTTCACACTGCTGCTCCCAAATGTGTCCACCCCTAGTCTGGATTCAGATCTCCGATTGCCTTGGCCAAGCTTCAGGACCCTGCAGTTGGCTTTGCTGAACCTCATTAGGTTCTCCTGGGTCCACCTCTCCAGGCTGTGTGATACAGAATTATAGACTCATTAGGGATTGGAAGGGACCTTGAAAGATCATGTAGTCCAATCCCCTCGCAGCAGGATCACCTAGACCAAGTCACACAGGAACACATCCAGATGGTTTTAAACATCTCAGGTGAAGGAGACTCCACATCCTTCCTGGGCAGCCTGTTCCAGTGCTCTGTCACCCTTACTCTGAAGAAGTTCCTTCTGATATTTATATGGAACCTCCTACGTTCCAGCTTGCACCCATTGCCCCTCATCCTATCACTAGATGACATTGAGAAGAGCCTGGCTCCATCCTCCTGATTCTTACCCTTCAAATATGTGATGTCACCCCTCAGTCTCCTCTTCTCCAAGCTCAAGAGACCCAGCTCCCTCAGCCTCTCCTCGTAAGGGAGGAGCTCCACCTCCTTCATCATCCTCGTTGCCCTATGCTGGACTCCTCCAGCAGCTCCACATCCCTCTTGAACTGAGGAGCCCAAAACTGGACACAATACTCCAAATGTGGTCTAACCAGGACAGATCAGAGGGAGAGAAGAACCTCTCTCTATCTGCTAATGTCTCCTGTTCTGATCCACCCCAGGATACAGTTGGGCCTCTTGGCCACAAGAGCACACTGCTGGCTCCTGGTCATCCTGCTGTCCACCAGGACCCCCAGGTCCCTTTCTCCTACACTACTCTCCAACAGGTCAGTCCCCAATCTATACTGGTACCTGGGGTTGTTCTTGCCCAGATGCAAGACTCTACACTTACCCTTGTTATACTTCATTACATTTCTCTCTGCCCAGCTGTCCTGCCTGTCCAGGTCCCACTGAATGGCAGCACCCAGCTTTGTGTCATCAGCAGTCTTGCTGATCCCTCATCTGAGTCATTAATGAATAGATTGAACAGGACTGGTCCCAGCATCAACCCTTGTGGACTCCACTAGATACAGGCCTCCAGCTAGACTCTGTTCTATTGACCACCACTCTCTGGCTTCTAACCTGCAGCCAGTTCACCATCCACCTCACTACCCGATCATCCAGTCCACACTGCCTCAGTGTGGCTGTGAGGATGCTGTGTGAGACTGTGTGAAACGCGTTACTGGCTCCCATCCTTGACTTCTTTCCTGTTGGAATGCTCTTTTTCTTCTGCTTCAAGAAAGTAGTCTTTGAATGTTAACCAGCTACCCTGAGCCCCTTTACCTGCCAGTACCCTGTCCCATGGGATTTCCCCCAGCAATTGCTTGAAAAGGTCAAAGTTTGCCCTCCTGAAGACCAGGGTTTTGATTCTGCCAGATATTCTCTTCCTGCCACATGAGACCTTGAACTCCACCATCTCGTGGTCACTGCACCCAAGGCTGCCCTTAACCGTCACTGCTTCAGCCAGACCCTCCTTGTTGGTGAGTACGAGATCCAGCAGCGCTCTGCTCCTAGTGGGCTCTTCCACCATTTGCATCAGGAAATTGTGACCAATGCACTGAAGGAACCTCCTGGACTGTGGGTGGCTGGCTGAGTGGGTCTTCCAGCAGATATCTGGATAATTAAAATCCCCCATGGGAATCGGGGCCTGTAGCTGTGAGGCTGTTTTCAGCTGCCTGTAGAAGACCTTATCAACCTCCTTGTCCTCATCTGGTGGCCTGTAATAGACACCCATGACAGTGTCACCTGTGGCAGCCTGCCCCTTAATCAGCACCCACAATCAACTGTCTCTTCATCCACCCAATAAAGAACAGTAACATTCTTCTGTTGTAAGAATTAGAGCAGAGACTGTGGTTTCCAATGCAGCAGCGTTGCAGTGGGCATCGTAGATGTACGGTTGTCTCAGAGTAGTTGTCACCGCAATATACAGTACAGCGGTGCTGGCTTTGTATCACACGTGGGTGTTTGAATCGGGAGGAAAATCTTGGATGGCAAGGAATGCCAGAGGAGAGCAAAACCATGTGGATGGAAACACTTGCATCCAAGTTTAAGGCCAAAGTGTTAACACTTTCATCTGCCTTTTCCTTTGAGAAAACTGGAGATTGTTGGGAAAAAGACCAGGTTTGGGGAGCAAAGGGTTGGTGGTAGGGAGCTGTATCCCAAAGATACAGTGCTTGAGAGCTTTCCAGAGCAGAGCAGATCTAATCCTTCTGGAGGACTCTGGTAAAGAGTCTGAGTACTTGGAAAAGATCTAAACTTCAAGAAGATGTAATAAGATGAAGAATTTATGTGAAGAATTGCTGAATTTGGAACATTTTCCATGCAGGCTGGTAGGTGTAAGGGTATGATGTTCTGTTTGGGGGTTTCTCCTGTCTTACCAATGTCCCTGTAAAGCTGAATTATCCTCTAGTTCAGGAGAACCAGAAGATTGTCCTGAAAAGCAGGAAGATCCATACTTTTGGTTCGTTTGCAAAATGTAAGTTTAGTGGGCTGCATCTGATGGACTTGAGGAAGATTGGGTTTGCCTTCTCTACAAGGTTCATACCCACTTCATGGAAAGTACTTTGTGAACCTTAGAAACACACTTGTGTGGTTTAATTTACAGCTCTGAAAGACATAAGGTTGTGCATGTTGGAGTTTATTTTTTTGTTGCCTAGGCTGCGGCTGCAGAGCCATCCGAGCTCTCAGGAGTGCATTTGAGTCGTCAGGCTGAACTCGGTGTTTCTGGGCCAGAGTTTTCTTGGTATTTGGAGGCTTCTGGGAAGAAGGGAATATGCCAGCAGTTCATGAACTGTACCCAGGCTTTTTTAACCTTAGTCAGGAAATTCACATTAGAGTTTTATTTAAGCTGGGATTCGCAGTGACCTAATCCCAGCTGGCTGCCAAACCCAACCTGCCATTGGAATGACTTTTTTGGCATTTCTTTGCTCTGTTTGAGGTTTTCTTGTTGCTTGTTTTTAGCTCATTTTGTTTTGGATTGCTCGAGGAGCATTGGAACGATGGGCAGCACTGTGCCATGTGCCCAGGGCAGAGCTGGCCTGCTGCACAGCTAGGTGTGCTTTTCAGGAAAAATTGTAATAAATACCTTTCATTTTGCTAAAAAGCAGCTGGATGGAAACGTGTGGTAGCACTGGGGTATGTACGTGCAGTACCCGTGTCTGTATACCAGCACACACAGAGCACCTCTGCAGCATCTGGAGATGTTGGAGAGATGTTGGAGCACACAGTTGTGTCACTGGCAGCTGAGCAGGGAGGCAAAGCTAACTTGAAAGCATAGAACCACAGGGTTAGAAGTTACCTCCAAAAGCCATCTAGTCCCAACTCCCCTACACTGACAAGGGCCATCACTCACCAGAGCACGTTGCCCAGAGCCCCATCCAGACTGACCTTGAGTGTCTCCAGCGATGGGGCCTCTACCACCTCTCTGGGCAGCCTGATCCAGGGATCCCCCACTCTCAGATTCCAGACCTTTTTCCTCCTGTCCAGCCTCAATTTGCCCTTTTCCAGCTTCAAACCATGACCCCTCATCCTGTTGTTCCCTGCCTCTGTGAACGGTCTTCCACAGCCTTCTGACAGCCCCTTTCAACAGTTGGAAGGTCACTGTAAAGTCCTCCCAACGCCTTTTCCTCACCTGACTGAACAACCTCAACTCTGTCAGCTTGTCTCCACAGCAAAGGGGCTCTAGCCCTCTGAGCATTTTTATGGCCTTCTCTGGCCCTGCTCCAACAGATGCTTGTCCCTGTGTTGGGGGCTCCAGAGCTGGACACACACTAAGACAGATTTAAAAGAATTGAAGCGAATCCCTGCAAAGAGTGGCTGGTCACTGTGGGAGTAATGATCAGTGATCCCCAGCGTGGTGCCCAGAGCAGTCTGGCCAGTGGCCCTCGCCAGGCAGTGACAGAAGCTATCAGGGCACAATCAGGAGCATTTTTATCTCCTGCTGGTTTTCTTTTTCTGCAGATGGAAGCAAAGAATATCCTGCTCCTGCATCCTCTCCTCAGTGCCACCACTGTGTGTTTGCTTCAAACCAGAATATTCCATAAAGCTTTCGATTAGCATTAAATTGGGAGAGGAATAATATTGTGGACAGCTCTTTCTTGCTTGTGAGATGTGCCTAAAATTTCACCCAGGTAGATTGTCTGCCATTTAGTTCTTAAAGGACTTCACCCTTGCTTCCTGTTTTTTTTCCATCATGGTGCCGCTCAAAATGATCAATCATTCCAGTCCTGCTCCTCTCCCTGTGCTGTGAATCCCCTCAGTGAGGATGCTCACACCCAGGAATACTCACTGCAGCACCCTATGCACATGGACAGGCTCCTCTGCTGTTGTGATTTCTCAGCACAACGAGCTGCATCCAGGAGCTGATAGACCTGGCTTTGAGTTGCCTCAGGTGGGGTTGAAAACCCTAACACTGACATTAGCCCTCAAGATGGGAACAAAGCTTTCCAAAGGGCTTACACAGCACAAAGAAGCTGTGCTGAAACCTTCTGACTGGTGTGCTGCTGCCTGCTTGGGGCTGCGAAGGAGAACCAGTGGTTTCTAGAGCTCCATCACAATTACAATATTTGTAATCACAGAGATGCCCTATAAACAGCCTTGTGGTAGAGGGGAGATGGATGGGTAATGAGTGGGTGTGACCTGCCTGTTGCTGCCTTGGTTTTTCTTTCTGGCTCATGCAACCCTTCCCTCTCCTTAGCATCTGGTTTCCAGCTGCTGCAGGAAAGTAAAATAATTTCAATAAAACTGAGAGAAAGCAGAATGCTCTGGAAAGATCCCCAGTGTATTGATGGTAGCCTAGTTTGCCTGTGGGGTTGCAAGTTAGATTTCTCAGCCTGGGGTTTTGATCTGGGTTCTGAAGTGAATGCACTGTCTGATGGACAGTGCAAACACATGACAGATTATTATGTGTTCTGAATAACCAGGTTGTCTTACCTGCCAGTCTGAGGTGTAAAGGATCTGTGTGAGCAAACCTGGAAGTCTATGAGAGCCACGACTTTGCATCTGGACTCTAATGGTTGTAATGTGAAAATTCCCTGTATGGTTATCACTTCAAAAGGCCTGAAGTGCTTTTTTTAAAAGGCCTTAATTAAGTTTTTAGCTTTCAAGTGGAGAATTGAAAAGTAAAATTTAATTAAGAAAAGGTAAACAGAAGTAAAAAATGAAACGGGTTTGAGGGGGTGTTCTGTCTTGGGTTTTGAGAGAAATTGTTGCCCTTTCTTCTCTTTCCCTTGGTTGGAAGTGCTTTTAGTTTGGCTTGACCCAGGCTGCCAGACCCAGGTGTCCTCCTCTTAGGAGCAAAAGTTCTTTGGACAAGGGGTGTAGTAGGGCACTTGAAGCTGTGGAGGAGTTTTATGTTTCCATCTGGGTTTTAGTTATGATAGTGACTTTAGACTGGACAGCTGGTGGTTTCAGTAGCTCCTGTTCCTTGGGTTTCATGAAGAGGAACCAGCAGCAAGGAGGGCAGATGAGCAGAGCAATAGCCTCACGTGCTGGGTGACCAAAGCCTTCCTGCTGAAAGCGGGCCAATGTGAGGTAGGACAATTGTGCTGCTATTCTCTTTAGGAGTTATAAACAGGCTCAGCAAGAGAAAGAGAGGTTTCTTTCTGGAGATTTCCTTTCTGTCAGTTTTTTAGCTCTTTTCCATCCCTCTGCCTCATGGACTGCAGGCAGAGTTATTTAGAGATGAGGTTAATCTTCTGATGCACTGTTTTACTTGCCGATTGCATGTATTTTGTAATTTAATATCTGCTCTTTGCAGACAGCCCCTGCCTTAGCTACCACTAATGGTATTTCTGTTCAGGGTGTTGTAAAGCTGGTTGGAGTGAGTAGAAGCAGCATTCCCATTTTTCGCGTTCAGGATAGATCTGTGTGTTCCAACAGTTTCTGCTGCATCCTGCATGTAACCTTCCATGGAAAAAGGAAGCAGGATAATAAGCAGCTTGAGAATAAAAGATCAGCATCATCCCAACTGCAACTGGAGTGACTGGGTTTTTTCCTTTAACCCTGCTTCCAGGGTGACATGTTTATCCTATAGGAGATCTTGCAGCACCACCTCCATAAAACCATCCCAAGTGGCTCTGAGCTGAGGTATTCTGACTCTGCTGTGACTGCTCCAGTGGTCAATCTCTGTGGGTCAAGTCAGGGTCTGGGTGAAGATGCCCCCCTCAGTGGAGGGGGGTGGGACTAGGTGACACTTAAAGGTGCCTTTCAGCCCAAACTGTCCTCCAATTGTAGGATATAAAGCAATTGTAGGATGTAAACTGTCATCTCTGTAGCTCTGCCCTAGCTGGAAGGGGTTGCAGACAATTACAGTGTGGGTTTATGCAGGTTGTAAACTGTTTCTGGCACAGGCTGTGCTTTGTTTTTCCACTTCCTTTTTCACATCCTTGTTCTCCTCCAGTTAAAGATCTTTATATCTTGGTGGCTTGTGTTTGAACTCAAAACAAATGCTTGCAGTCAGTACCTGAGCATTGTAGCTAGGCTTGGCCTGGGAGCAGCCATGTGCTCTGAAGCTTCTTGGGTTTTCCAGCCATTCCAGTTAGGCTGGTTAAAAATGATAATGCCTGTCTGCAGACTGTCTTGCCCCTATCTGCATCCCGCTGCAGCTACTATCTGCCAGCATCAGGCTGTGACTTTTCGTTCCTTTCCTGTACAGGCTTTAACACACTGTAGTGGTTCCTCAGAGAGTGAAAGAGGAAATGCTTCAGCATTGCAGAGTTCGCAGGTTCCTTATGAGAGAGTTTTCAGTTTGTTTAATTAATTACATGGTGATAGAGAAGGAGCCTGTTGGCTGAGCATCTTCAGTGGAAGCAGTTGGAGATGGCTTGTCGGGCTGCAGTGACAACTCAACAGAAAAAGTGTTTAAAACCCCCTAGATTTATAGCACTTACCTACTGGAAGGCCACTGCGGCAGCACAACAGAAGAGAGAGTTTAATGAGCATTTGCTTTTAGCAAAGCATTGCTTATTTGCATGAAATTAATTAGAAAACAGTCTCTTGTTGGAGTTTGCTCCAGCAAGCAATGACCCTGTGAATTATCGGAGAGTATCTGCAGCATTTCACAGCTGCCAGCTGTGCAGTCGTAGCGTGAAGTACTTATGCACAGGTCCCTGTGCAGCTAACAGAGCATCGCTTGTTTGTTCTGAGCAGGTCGCTGTCTGCCCATCTGTCACAGCCCTGTGTTCTGAGTGTCTTCTCATTGTAACGTGGTGCTGTTCTGGGATTTGCTGTGTTCTGTACTGGGCACTGGGGAGGCCTCATTTCAAATCCTCAGGTCAGATGTGGGCCATTCACTCACTGCCAGAAGGACACTGAGGGGCTGGAGCAGGGCCAGAGAAGGGCAGTGGATCTGGAGCAGCTGAGGGAACTGGGAGGGGTTTAACTGGAAAACAGGATGCTCATGAGACACCTTTTCATTCTCTACAACTCCCTGAACTTCAAGAGGTTGGAGCCAGGTGGGGGTCAGTCTCTTCTTCCCAGGAACAAGCAACAGGATAAGAGTAAATGGCCTCAGGCTGCTCCAGGGGAGGTTGAGGAACAATTTCTGCTCCACAGGTGTTCCCCAGGCTTGGCCCAGGCTGCTCAGGGCAGGAGAGGAGTCCCTGTGACTGGAGAGGTTGCAGAGATGTGGTCATGTAGGGTGAGGTGGAAAGGTTGCAAAGCTGTGGACATGCAGGGTGAGGGACGGGTTAGTGGGGCACTGGCAGTGCTGAAGGTGTTGAAATGGTTTTTCCAACCAGGATAATTCTGTGACTTTATAAAGCGACAAGGTTGGAGAAGTTGGTGTTTCCAAAAGCATTAAGTACAAAGACTGAAGGGATTGTGAACTGAAATGCTGTTACTGGAGGTTTAATTTGTGTTGCTTTTGAATCCTTCATCATGATCTTTCTTACTTGGCCATGGGTGGTCAAAGAGCTGCTGCTCATGTCCACGTGGAGAAAAAAAGCAGCCAGGGCCCTGCATCCTCTGATGCAGAATCAGCCTTGGCAGTGTTGGAGAACCCTGTGCAAAACTAAGAGAGTGATTCTGGTGGCAGGGCAGGCTTTGAAGTGGAAGCTCATTCTTTGCTTGGAGATCTTTTCTATGACAAAGGGAATTACAACACTGTTCTGGATTTGGTGCAATCATGTTTGCTTACCGTGTTCCTGCATCAAACTCTCTTTCAGCATAGAAGGAGTTAACTTGTCTCAGCTGTGGGGATGTTGACTTTTCCCTCCTGGGCACACAGGAGGTTGGTGGGATGCGGAAGTGAAGGAGAGAGGTGGCTGCTGCAGGGGACAAGTTGAGCAGGTGGAGCGGGCCAGACAGATTTTGGGGTCTTTAACTGGGGACAGGGTGTTCCTTTTCCCCTCTTCTTGGTACCCCTTCCCTGTTTGTGTGTCTTGGGAGTTTGGTTTTGGTTTTGTTTTGGCCCATAGCACACTGCAGCCTGTCTGTCCTTGTGTGGCTCTCTGTCCCTCTTCTGCCTCACACCCCCCTCACCCTTTTCCCCTCTTCCCCTTTTTAGTCTTCCTTTTTATAGAAACCTCCTTGTTGTGCTCTTGAAAATTTAATAACTTTGGGAAATGCCTAGTGATTCCTCTGACATTGGCCTTGCGGCTGAAGTCCCCTGTTTCAGCAGCAGTCACCCTCTCATAAGGAAAACGCTGGGCAGGATGATTGTTGACTTGTGAGACTTCTTTTTTGCCCTCTGAAAATAATCAGCCAACGCCAGTCGCTGTTTCTCCAGGCACTTACCAGGAATTCTGGCTGCTGGTAAGAGCATTGTTTGCTTTGGCTCCTGCAGGTGGTGTGGTGGACCCCAGTACTGGAGAATAAGCACTTTTAAGCTCCCAATTCACCATGTGAACTGTGCTGAACAAGAGGAAAAGACATTTGTGTGGATCGATCAGCCGTCCCAAGCCGCCTATGGCTACTGAAGCATCCCAAGCACTGGCCTGGCAGAGTTGCTGTTGCATAAGCAAATAACCTTCACTGCAGCTTGAAATTGTGAAACAGCATCAGGAAGAGGCACAGATGACTTCTGTGCCTGTCCTGTAGGGCACCCCAATACAGGAGAGAGATCAAGGGGCTGGAGTGGGGGCAGACACAGGCAGTGAAGCTGCTGAAGGGCCTGGAGAACAAATCTTGTGAAGAGCAATGGAAGGAGCTGTGGGTCTTTAGTTTAAAGAAGAGGAGGCTGAGGAGAGACCTCATCACCCTGTATAGCAACCTGAAAGAGTAGAGAGGTGGGTGCTAGTCTCTTCTCACAGGTGATTAGTGATAGAACAAGAGGAGATAGTCTCAGGCTGTAGGGGGTGTGACTATTTCCACTTGGAAATGGAACCTGCATTTGGCAACTGGAGTATTGATTTAACTTCTCTTTTTCTTGTTGGTCTGCTTCCTAAGTGCCAGCAGTGTATTCCGATCGGACAGTGTTGCACAGTATTAAGGTGCCTGGTTATGGCCCTGGGCAGTGTAATAGTTTGGGAATTGTATTTAAGACAGGATAAGGTTGTTTGGCAGGGTAGGTTTAGAGTTCTGATAGGTACGGTGGCAATTCCGCTTGCCTGTTATGCTGCCCCTGGCTTAGACATTTGTAGTCACTCTACTAACATCAGTCCAAGTACTGACGTAATATTACTACAAGTAATACCTTTGCCTACCCTAGTAGTCTTGAGGAGTCTGCTCCTACCCCTGAAAATAGTTGGAAGGGTTTAAATATGCACATCTTTGTGATTTACCTGCATCTGTTTATGACATGTAACCAGATGTGGGGTGTTGTACGGTTTAAATCATCCTCCAGGGAAGCACAAGTAGCACCAGACTCAGGAGAGAGAACTAGAAGAGGCAGGAAGGAGCCTTAGGATGACAGGGTAATAATGGAACAGGTGGATGTAGAACAGGAGGGAAAGGGCAGGAGATGGAAGCGGCAGCCCCTTCCTTCTGTCTCAAAAGTACTTGTAGAAGAGCAGGCCAAGGCAGCAGAATGTTGTGGACCTCCTACTGATGAAATAGAGGAAACAGAAGATGAGGACCCCAAACCGTGTAATGGGCATCAGTTAAGTTGCCATGATCTACCGGTTCCTGATACTGATGACACAGATGAAGAAGATGAGCAATGGCCTGCACCTTGGAATTGCAGAGACTTGATGAATATTAGAAAAGAGTTTATTAAGGAGAGGAAAGAACCCCTGATGGCTTTGCTTTTAAGATGTTGGGACTCTGGAGCTGGTTTTCTGAATTTGACCAGTGGACAAGCCAGGCAGTTGGGAACTTTGGGGACACAGGCATTGATGTTCAAACTGGAGATTTACCTGGGCCCCACAGCCTTTGGAAGCATACCCTTAATGCTGTGAGACAGCGATACCCTGCCAGAGGTGACATACCATGGTGTCCTTGTCCGTGGACCACCATAATGGAGAGTATTGAACGTCTGAGAGAATTGGCTTGTTGGGAAGTGATCCGCAACTGACATGCAGCCGATGATGACAATGAAAACCCCAATGACTTGCCCTGTTGGAGACTGATATTAAAGAGACTTGCACAGACTGCTCCTGCCAAATACTCTCAAATGATAGCAGAATGGGCTGCCATAAGGGACGATGTTGGCCCTCCGACTATTGCCGATTAGATGGATAAATTGCAGAGATTTGAAGATGTGACTACCCGACCAGCTTGGATCGCAGCTGTGAGTAACCAGCTAGGTTGGGTGAATAGCCCAACTAGTTGGGAGGAGAAATTGGATAAGAGACTTAATGAATTCCTGGAAACTATGAAGGAAATGTTCAGGAAAATGGGGCAAGGTAGCACTGATTCTGTGAAAAGAATTTAAGCTACAGCTGCCCCAAGGAGACAGTCTTCAGAAATGATGGTCCAAGCTCAAGTCCATCAAGACAAATCTCAAGATAATCTACTGGCAACTCTTGAGTGATTTTGGGGAGGACATGAACAGATGGAATGGCAAGCCTACCTCAGCTCTCTGGGCAAGGTTAGAAGATTCGAGGGGGGGTGGGATAGTTGATGCGTGAGCGCCAGTGGGACAGAGCTCTGGTCTTAATGAAAACCAGGCAGCCTCTCACTGTCCTAGGGTGAAATAGGAGCGCTCAGCTTGCTCCCTGAAAGGCCTGTGCACCAACGCACGCAGCATGGGGAATGAGCAGGAGGAGTTAGAAATCTGTGTCCAGTCAGGCGATGATGATTTGGTAGCAGTTATGGAGACGTGGTGGCACAGCTCGCATGACTGGAATGTGGCCATGGATGGCTATGTCCTTTTTAGGACGGACAGGTCAGCAAGGTGGGGTGGAAAAGTTGCTCTCTATGTGAGAGAGCAGCTAGAATGTATTGAGTTCTGTCCAGGGACAGATGAAGAGAGACTTGAGAGTTTGTGGGTGAGTATTAAGGGCCAGGCTGGCATGGGTGACACTNGGTAAAGGAGCTCAGGGTAGCTGGTTAACATTCAGAGACTACTGTCTTGAAGAACAAGACAAGAGCATTCCCACAGGAAGGAAGTCAAGGAAGGGAGCCAGATGACCAGCATGGTTAAACAGGGAGCTGCTGGGCAAACTGAAGAAGCAGAAGAAAGTCTATAGGTCCTGGAAGGAGGGGGTGGCCACTTGGGAGAATTATAAGGCTCTGGTGAGAGAATGTAGGGGTGCA
>VXBP01000444.1:0-14489 GCA_013400115.1 Rhinopomastus cyanomelas | reverse complement strand
ACTCTCCAACAGGTCAGTCCCCAGCTTCTACTGGTACCTGGGGTTGTTCTTACCCACATGCAAGACTCTACACTTAACCTTGTTATAGCTCATTAAATTTTTCTCAGCCCAGTTCTCCAGCCTATCCAGGTCTCGCTGAATGGCAGCACAGTCTGCAGGGGTGCCGGCGACACCACCCAGCTTTGTGTCGTCAGCAAACGTGCTGACAGTGCCTGCCAATCCCTCATCCAAGTCATCAATGAATAGATGGAACAGGACCGGTCCCAGCACCAATCCCTGCGGCACTCCACTAGATACAGGCCTCCAACTAGATTCTGTCCCATTGACCACTACTCTCTGACTTCTACCCTGTAGCCAGTTTACGATCCACCTCACTACCTGAAAATCTAGACTACACTGCCTCAGTTTGGCTGCAAGGATGGTGTCAAAATCCTTACTTAAGTCAAGATAGACGACATCCATGGCTCTGCCCTCATCCATCCACCTGGTTACACCCTCTGAAAAGGCTATCAGGTTGGTCAAGCATGACTTTCCCTTTGTAAAGCCATGCTGACTGTCCGTAATCACCCTCCTGTCCTTGATGTGCCTGGAGACAGCCTCTAGAAGAAATTGTTACATCACCTTTTGAGGTCCCTTCCAATCCATAATGATTCTATGAAAGGGTTGTCGAGCACCGGAACAGGATTCCCAGGAAAGTCATTGAATCACCATTGATACTTCAAAGTAGTGTAGACATGGCACCTAAATATGTGGTTTAGTAGTGGACTTAGCAGTGTTAGGTTAATGGCTGAACTTATCTTGAGAGTCTTTTCCAAACGAAATGATTCTATGACTCTTTGTAAAGCTCATCACAGTGCTCATAGCTACCATACAGTCCAGAGTACTTGTTTCAAATCAACATGGGCCACCTCAGTTTTTACTAACAACTTGCATGATTTAATAGAGTTCTTCCAAAAAGCTTCAGAAAAATTCCTTTATATTAGTTGTGATTTGGACATAGCTTTTGTCCCCAGTAGCTTGTAAAACTTCATTTTTGCATGCACCACTCTCACCTATAACTGCTGCAACAGCTTTCTCTGCCCCTATAAAATACACATACTGGAAGACTGCCATCCTTATAATTGGATGTAATAAAGTAGAGAACTCAAGTCCTCCTAAAAAAGTGACAAGTTACAGAAGTTTCACAAAATCAAGAAAGAATTCATATTCTCTGCTAAGTTAACATTGAAGAGCAATATGAGGAAACATTATAGATCCTCAGCTTCAAGTTTGTACTTGTAAAGATCTTTTCATTTACTTTGGAAAATAGGGTTATTCTCATGCAAAGTCAGAGTAAGTTTTGTTTAAAAAAACCAAACATAAACCACATTATATCTAGTTCCAACGACCCTGCCATAGGCAGGGACACTTCTCCCTAGGCAACCTAGGAAACTAGATGATCTCTGAGGTCACTTCCAACCTAAGCCATTCTAAGCCAGCGATTTTACGGTATGCATCAGATGATAAGCCAAAGAAAAAATCCTCACTCCCCCCATTCAAGTATATATGGTTTGCTGACTTTATTTCTCACAAATTCCTTCCATTATGTTACTGAAAACGAATACCTGCTCCAACTCTTATATGTCTCAAATATCTTCATTTCCCATCTTGCTTTATGCTCAACGTCCCAATGTTTTTCCAACAGACTTACATAGAGGACACAAAAAAACCCCCTTCTTCAGTACTGAAGAAATTACCAGCAAAATAGTTTTAAATGTCTTTGCAAGACAAAGATTTTTAAGGACACTTTGAATACACTCCTCCTAAGAAATATTCAGCACATCATAGCTTTTCTGAAGAATAAGCACAACACAGACCATCTAAAGAAATAACCTGAGTAAGGAAGAAAAGTTCTTAACTTCTGTCTAGAGTTCTCATGAAGAATGCTAGATAGAAGCATGTGTTCAGCTGCACCATAAACTGTGCCACGCATGCTTTCATACCTGCTCACACAATAATTTGCTGTTCCAGCTATATGAAAGAAAAATGTGGTAGGGTTTGTCAGAACAAACAGCACTGGCAAAGACAGACCACAAGGCTAAGATTCTGGGAGGATACGGCTGAATCACAGAACAGTAAGGTTGGAAGGGAACTCTGGTGGTCACCTAATCCAACCCCCCTGCAAGAGCTGGTTTGTCTAGAGTAGGTAGAGTAGCTGAGTTCGTGCAGCAGCAGCATTTGCATAGGACAAAGGTATTCACAGATTTCAGAGGCAGAAATAAAACGGCAAGACAAAAGGACTACTTAAACAGAAAAGCAAGCAAACTGCAGTGTATGTAGTGGTACTCATATGAGACATGACTGAGGTGGCAGTGCGGAATACAAAAAGCAGTGTTATTGCAGGTGAAACAGGAAGAAAAAAAGTTCTAGGACAGCAAATCTGAAATGTGCTTTCTGAGAACTGTGCTCAGTAATAACACTCAAGAGAAAGTTTCTGTTCATCTGAAAGGGCAGTTGTAAAGGCACCACCAGCTCTTTACAGCTAGAATGTCTCCTGAGGACATCAGGTGAAGCAGATTTATGTTGTTTAACTATTTTTTGTACAAAGTGAGGAAGAGTTCTACTGCAATCCAGACCAACAGGTTGGACAGCAATCATCAAAATACTTAGGGTGCAACAGAGGCTTCTTTTCTTTTCCCTTTCTGATGTTTTTAAAGAGCTACTGCTGTTAGCACCTTACTACCGTTCAAGACAAAAACACCCTAGCTTTCAATGTCCTGGCAAACAGTAATTCATAGAGGGCATCAACAAGCAAAGGATGTTTCCTTGACTTTCCATGAGCTTAGGAAAACAAAAACTTATTCACTCCCAAGAGAGAGTGAAAACCATGAAAATTATTCTGTTAAATCTGAGACTTAGACAAACCTTTTTCACAATACAATGTATTATATGACTTTGTATTTACCTTGATATAGAAGCTGGCTTCAAGAATGAAACCACAAGGTGTATTTCCACAGGAACTGGTTAAGCCAAACTCATATTTTTCAGTAAGTTTCAAGAATCATTCTGACTAACAATAGTAATACATCAATTTAACATCCTACCTTATTTCTACCTTTCAATTCTCTCTGGGGCTGAAGGTAGGGGTGTTAGAGTTACATACAAAGATTAAGTGAGAAAACCTTTAGAAGTCTAAGATTTCCTTTGTACAAATTCTTATTTGATTCACTAGTAATTTAGCTTATGTAATTTCCATGAATACATATGACAGCTCTGAAACTGAACAGGCTGTCACAATTCTGTGACACAATTAATTTCAATAAGCCCTGAAGAAGTAACTTGTCCTCCTAACTGCAACATTTTATACTCTACTTAAAGAGCTTGCACAGAAACCATTAAATTCTTAAAGACTTTGTTTGAAAGACATGAAAAATTAAAAACTTAATCAACAGTATCCCTTTAAATTATATCAATTATATTCTGTTATGTCAGTAAACATTATTATGCTTTCAAGTTATCAATGAAAAAAATCATAGAGATAAGCTGATGCATAAACTTAGCAAATGACAATAGCACTGACAGCAACAATATCAATCAGTTTATCTTTCAAAGAGGGACAACTACATGCTGTGACTTCCACACTGCTGCAAGCACCAAGCAAAGACTAATCTACTGTCAACTTTCATGTAGTATTTATTGCACTTTTATAAAAAAGAAAGAAGTCCATCTCCCCCTCTACTCTGACCTGGTGAGACCACACCTGGAGTATTGTGTTCAGCTCTGGGCCCCTCAGCTCAAGGACATGGAGCTGCTGGAGGGAGTCCAGCGTACGGCAACAAGGGAGTCTAGTGTAGGGCAACAAGGATAATGAAGGAAGTGGAGCACCTCCCTTATAAGGAGAGGCTGAGGGAGCTGGGTCGCTTTAGCTTACAGAAGCAGAGACTGAGGAGTGACCTCATTAACGTCTACAAATATTTGAAGGGTGGGCGCCAGGACGATGGAGTCAGGCTCTTCTCAATGTCATCTAGTGACAGGACGAGGGGCAATGGTTGTAAGCTGGAACATAGGAGGTTCCACATCAATATGAAAACGAACTTCTTCACAATGAGGGTGGCAGAGCACTGGAAGGGGCTGCCTAGGGAGGTTGTGGAGTCTCGTCCTCTGGAGATGTTTAAGACCTGCCTGGATGTCTTGGTCTAGGTGATCCTGCTGTGGTGGGGGGATTGGACTAGATGATATTTCAAGGTCTTTTCCAATCCCTAATGATTCTATGAGTCTATGATCAAAGTGAACATTATGTAAATCAAACAAAGCTAACTTGCTTAATGAGTCACAGGTGACATAGTTTCAAATATGAGAATGTTGAGAGCCTTCATTTACAAGAACTTTTCACTTACCACTTCTCAAAATTACCACTCTTGATACACAGGGTCTCCTGATATCAATTCCCCATAAACCTTCACAATGTTATTCCATGTATACATACCTTTTATGTTTATTTAAGAGAGTGATTAAGGAAGACCAGCAGTGTTGACAACTTTCACCAGCCATTAAATCTGCCGTGGCAATTATTTGCTCTCCTGTCTTATAGTTAATGTTCTAACAACTACACTCTCCTTTCCTTTACTGAATACATAAGCACACAAAGGTTTTCTTCCTCCCTCTCATAACAGTAAGTATCTAATACCACAGCCCCAATACCTCTTTGAAGGGAACAGTTTCTGGTTTTCAGTCTTGCTGTGCTGTGAAGCTAAAGCAGCCTGTCAGTCCAAGAAACAGCAAAATCCCTGGGAATAGGGATAAATACCATAAATCTGCAACTAAAACCAAAGTTGCTTCAGCAAAAAACATTTAAGAAGGAGCAGCTTCACAAGCAGCAACATCTTAGCAAGTAGTAAGCAACACTGAAATAAGAGAGATTACTAATAATTGTGTTCATTTTACCATTCCAGTTACGTTACTACACTTAGGACAACACATACATTTATTCCAGATATTCTCCAAATCCATTTCAAAATGTAAATGCAATATATTCAAAGATGTTCTCATGAATTACAGTTTGGTGAACTCCTATTTAATGACTAAACTACTTGCTATGAACAACTTCATACGTCTGTCTTCATGAAACACTTTCAAAACACACTTAAGAAAAGAAGAATTTTTTTGGTGCAAGGATAAATCCTCTTTGTGTTAATCATAAATACGAAATAACTCATATACAAGATACCATAAATTGTGTGTGTTATATGTATATAAGTGATTCATGTTAACATGTAGATAGTTCCTGTAGTTCATCTGATGTATTTTTTTGGGGAGTGTTGTTCTATTTATTATTTTTCTTTGCCACAGTTGGGGTATGTAGTTTGGTAAGGCATCTTCTGAGACACCTACAGGGAGCAGGGACCCCACGCTATAACGGAAGGGCCCCAGAAACGGCGAGAAGCCCAAGCTCATTGAAACTGCCCAACCTGGTGACAGCGAGGAGTCCGTGCTCCCTTTGAACTGACCAATGATGGACCATATATGGATATAAAAGGGGAGGGCTTGAACCATTTTCGATGTGTGGGGAGTGAGAGAGTGAAGCTTGGTGACTCCTCCTCCTGCACCCAGCACTACCCTTTAACCCTAAAAGCGCTGTTTGCTTGTTCCTATTTAATAAATTATTATAATTGGTTAAGACAAACTGTTTTAGGTCAATTTACTCATAACAATTTGGGGGCTCGTCCTGCATGGTCTTGGCTCCTGAATTCTAACTTGATCGGGGGGGGTGGGGCGCCGGTGGCCCCTGATCAGGTCGGGTCAGGACCTAACACTATCTTGAACTTGAAATAAGAGCAAGCAAAGAATTTTATTTTATTTTATTTTACTTTATTGGCCAAGGAGTTTGGTTTCTGTGCGTAAAGACGGACGAAGACGGCAGAGCAGAGCCATGAGTGTACGCAAGTGTTTATGACACTTGCAGGGAATTCGTGGGTGTTTTCCCCACACCCGCATGAGTATTCGTAGGTGCTACCCCACACCTGCATGAAATAGAATTCCGTCCGTATAGTATTCGTGGGCATTTCCTTCACACCTGCATGTTATTCGTGAGTGGCGTCCTCCCCCTAGCATGGTTTTTGTGAGTGGAGTCCTCCCCCTCGCATGGTTTTCGTAACAGCGGAGGCTCTCGCACTTAGAGAGGCTGTCAGAGTCGCGGCGTTGCATGGGAGGACGCCTAAAACCCCCCTGCAAGACACTCCATTCAACAGTCAGGGGCTTTATCTTCTGGGGACTTCAACATCAACAGAGCCCTTGATAAAATTATTAATTGGTCCCCATAAAGAGGAGGTTGTATTTTTAGTGGATACGGGAGCTGAAAAATCAACCATTCAGAAACTTCCAAAAGGAGTAGAAAAAGGAGAAAGCTCTATGTCTGTGGTTGGGGCAAAAGGAGAACCTTTCAAAGTACCTATCTTAAAGGATGTAGAAGTAGAAACAGAAAAGAAAATTTGTCTTAATGATTTACTCCTGCTCCCTGAAGCGGACTATAAGCTATTGGGAAGAGACTTAATTTTGAAACTAAATTTGAGCATTCAGAGTCAGGGGGACAAACTGCAGATTAAATTATATACTCTAACACAAGAGGCTGAAAAAGCTATTAATTCTTCAGTATGGTATAAGGAAGGGGATACTGGGAAAATAGAAATGGACCCCATAAATGTTCAAATTATGGATCCACACTGTCCAATTAGAATCAAACAATATCCTATATCAATGGAGGCTCGAAAGGGATTAAAACCATAGTCGATAGGCTTTTGGAAAAAGGGACTTTGGAACGTTGCATGTCCCCTAATAATACACCAATATTACCTACTAAGAAACCAGATGGGTCATACAGGATGGTACAAGACCTGAGAGCAGTAAATCAACGAACAATCACTAAATTCCCTGTGGTGGCAAATCCATATACTTTAATGAGTCATATATCTCCCAAACATACATGGTATAGTGTAACAGATTTGAAAGATGCCTTTTGGGCCTGCCCCCTGGACGAGTGATCCAGAGATTATTTTGCCTTTGAGTGGGAGGATCCTGAAACAGGACGAAAACAACAGTTGAGATGGACTGTGCTGCCACAGGGATTCACAGAATCACCAAATCTATTTGGACAAGCTTTAGAAAAAATATTACAGGATTTTGTTTTACCCAGTAAAGTTATTACAATATGTAGATCTATTAATAGCAGGAGAAACAGAAGGAGAAACATGGGAAACAATGATTAAATTACTACATTTTTTAGGAGAGAAGGGATTAAAGGTGTCTAATTGAAATTGCAATTTGTAGAACAGGAAGTAAAATATTTAGGACATTGGCTAAGCAAGGGAAATAAGAAATTAGATCTTGACAGGGTATCCAGAATCCTATCCTTAAGAACCCCAAAAACAAAAAAGGAAATTCGACAAATATTAGGGTTATTAGGATATTGTAGACCATAGCTTGAAGGTTATTGTGAAAAGGTAAAAATTTTTATATGAAAAATTAACTAATAACCAACTTAAATGGTTTACAGAGGATGACCAGAAGTTTGAAGACATAAAAAAAACATTAATACAGGCACCAGTATTGAGTCTCCCAGATCTGGAGAAACCTTTTTACCTCTTTGTAAATACATCAAACCAGACAGCATATGGAGTCCTTGCTCAGGATTGGGCAGGAATTAAGAAACCCATGGGGTATTGTTCTAAGTTACTTGATCCAGTAAGCAGAGGATGGGCCTGCCTGTCTTCAAGCTTTGGTTGCTACAGCATTATTAATAGAGGATGTTAGGAAGATTACCTTAGAGCCCCTTTAAAGGTGTATACTCCGCACAATGTTAGGACTGTTTTACAACAAAAAGTGGAAAAATGGTTAACTGATAGTCGGATCCTAAAATATGAGGCAGTATTGATTGAGTCCCCTGACTTGGACCTGAGGGTAACCTCTGCTCAGAGTCCAGCACCATTTTTGTTTGGAGAACCACCAGAGAAAGTACAACAGAATTGTTAAGAAGTAATTGAGACTCAAACTAAAGTGAGACCACATTTAAGGGATATTGAATTAGAAGAAGGGGAAAAACTGTTTATACAAGGCTCCTCGCAAGTAGCACAAGGAAAAAGAAAATTGGGATATGCAATAATTAATAAGGACCTAAAGCCTGTGGAATCAGGACCTTTAAGTTCAGCATGGTCAGCTCAGGCCTGTGAGCTGTATGGTCTATATAGGGCCCTAGAACTATTAAAGGGAAAAAGTGGGACTGTATTTACAGATTCTAAGTATGCATATGGAGTGGTCCACACTTGAAAAATTTGGAAAGAGGATTAATTAATACTCAAGGGAGGAACCTTATACATCAGGAACGAATAGTGAAGATTTTAAAGGCATTAAGAGAACCAAAGGAGATAGCAGTGGTGCATGTGAGGGGACACCAAAAGGGATTAGACTGCTGGAGAAGAGGAAACAATTTGGCAGATAAAGAGGCCCAGGAAGTGGTCTTCAGAACTCAAATCACCAAAATTAAAGTGGTACAAACAAAAACCCAAGAAAACATTAATGAGGAAGGACAGGAGGAAAGAGAGAAAAAGTTTACCCCTGAGGAGAGGGCAAAATTGGAGAAAATAGGAGCCAAGCTGGAACGAGGGAAATGGACGTTGTCCAATGGACACTGTCCAACGGACGAGAAATGTTGCCGAAAGCCTATGCCAGACAATTATTAGAACGACTGCATTTACAAACACATTGGGGTACAAAGGCGTTAAATGATCATTTCCTTAAGCAATTTGGCTGTATTGGAATTTTTGAAATAGCAAAGCAAATTACACAAGGTTGCCTAATTTGTCAAAAGATAAATAATAAAATCTCCCGACAAGTCGTCACAGGAGGGAGAAAAATAGCCTACAGATCTTTTGAAAGAGTACAGGCTGATTTCACTGAATTGCCTAAAATAGGAAGGATAAAATATCTACTACTAGTAGTAGATCATTTAACACGCTGGGTAGAAGCTTATCCTGTAGCATGAGCTACGACACAGATAGTGGTAGAAATCTTACTCGAGCACTTGATACCTGAATATGGGATAGTCCAGTGCATTGATTCAGATCAAGGCACACATTTTGCATCTAGGATAATAAAACTGTCGTGTCAATCACTGGGTATTCAATGGGAATGCCACACTCCGTGGCATCCGCAAGGCTCGGGAAAAGTGGAGAGAATGAATCGAACGATAGAGCAGCAATCGGCCAAGTTGATGATTGAGACATAGATGCCTTGGACAAGATGTTTACCTTTAGCCCTTTTAAGCATCAGAACTAGACCATACCATACAGTGAGACCGGATTATCACCATATGAAGTGTAATACGGTATGCCCTATTTTCAAGGAATGCCTCTAGGGGATAATCTCATTGAAGATCATAATATTCAAAAATATGTAATAACTATTGGAAAAAGATTAAATGAATTAAGAGAAATCAGAATAATAGCTCAAACACCCCCATTAGGATTTGCAGTTTGTAAGTTAAAACCAGGAAACAAGGTTTTAATAAAAACATGGAAAGAAGTGACTTTATCTCCCTTCTGGGAGGGACCTTTTCTTGTTCTATTAACAACAGAAACAGCTGTAAGAACTGCTGAGAAAGGATGGACTCACATATCTCGAGTAAAAGGACCTATTGTTGCGGAGCAGTGGAAGATAACATCTGAACCAGGAGAGACCAAGCTAACCATCAAACGGACTTAAAGGGATCTCCGTCAAATATGAAGATAAGTCACTGTGGGAATTTTATTATAATATATATGTACACCAAGATTTTGGTACAAATTAGAAAGAGGTAAACCCTATGACCCCATGACTGTTCAAAAGCGCCATCCCTTAAAATCAAGGAAGAGGGCAAGACCGGGTAGAGAACCGAAGATGTGGTTTAAAGGGGTTGCAACCCCTTCAAGCTGAGATATCCAATCATTACGGCCCTTACCAGACCTCTTCTAATCCTATTAGGGGTGAGCTCCTTGATCCTGATTTTGGCAAATAACTGCAGCCAATGTGTAGTCAATACTAGATGGAGATGGGTGAGCTCCAAAATTTTACTACAAACTAACAGTATAAAACTGTAAGTATAAAGTACCCACAGTCACTAAAATTTTATTTGTAACTGCAAATGAATCTTAAAATAGTTGATGGTTCCGTATTTAATATCTTGTTGTGTAGATGCATGTAGTGTCTGTTAGTAACATGAATCAGTTGTATAAAAAAAGACAAATGGGGGATTGTTTTATATGTATAAGTGATTCATGTTAACATGTAGATAGTTCCTGTAGTTCATCTGATGTATTTTTTTGGGGAGTGTTGTTCTATTTATTATTTCAGTTTTCTTTGCCACAGTTGGGGTATGTAGTTCGGTAAGGCATCTTCTGAGACACCTACAGGGAGCAGGGACCCCACGCTATAACGGAAGGGCCCTGGAAACGGCGAGAAGCCCGCGGGACTCTGGAAACGACAAACCCGAGCTCGTTGAAACTGCCCAACCTGGTGACAGCGAGGAGTCCGTGCTCCCTTTGAACTGACCAATGATGGACCATATATGGATATAAAAGGGGAAGGCTCGAACCGTTNATTGAAGATCATAATATTCAAAAATATGTAATAACTATTGGAAAAAGATTAAATGAATTAAGAGAAATCAGAATAATAGCTCAAACACCCCCATTAGGATTTGCAGTTTGTAAGTTAAAACCAGGAAACAAGGTTTTAATAAAAACATGGAAAGAAGTGACTTTATCTCCCTTCTGGGAGGGACCTTTTCTTGTTCTATTAACAACAGAAACAGCTGTAAGAACTGCTGAGAAAGGATGGACTCACATATCTCGAGTAAAAGGACCTATTGTTGCGGAGCAGTGGAAGATAACATCTGAACCAGGAGAGACCAAGCTAACCATCAAACGGACTTAAAGGGATCTCCGTCAAATATGAAGATAAGTCACTGTGGGAATTTTATTATAATATATATGTACACCAAGATTTTGGTACAAATTAGAAAGAGGTAAACCCTATGACCCCATGACTGTTCAAAAGCGCCATCCCTTAAAATCAAGGAAGAGGGCAAGACCGGGTAGAGAACCGAAGATGTGGTTTAAAGGGGTTGCAACCCCTTCAAGCTGAGATATCCAATCATTACGGCCCTTACCAGACCTCTTCTAATCCTATTAGGGGTGAGCTCCTTGATCCTGATTTTGGCAAATAACTGCAGCCAATGTGTAGTCAATACTAGATGGAGATGGGTGAGCTCCAAAATTTTACTACAAACTAACAGTATAAAACTGTAAGTATAAAGTACCCACAGTCACTAAAATTTTATTTGTAACTGCAAATGAATCTTAAAATAGTTGATGGTTCCGTATTTAATATCTTGTTGTGTAGATGCATGTAGTGTCTGTTAGTAACATGAATCAGTTGTATAAAAAAAGACAAATGGGGGATTGTTTTATATGTATAAGTGATTCATGTTAACATGTAGATAGTTCCTGTAGTTCATCTGATGTATTTTTTTGGGGAGTGTTGTTCTATTTATTATTTCAGTTTTCTTTGCCACAGTTGGGGTATGTAGTTCGGTAAGGCATCTTCTGAGACACCTACAGGGAGCAGGGACCCCACGCTATAACGGAAGGGCCCTGGAAACGGCGAGAAGCCCGCGGGACTCTGGAAACGACAAACCCGAGCTCGTTGAAACTGCCCAACCTGGTGACAGCGAGGAGTCCGTGCTCCCTTTGAACTGACCAATGATGGACCATATATGGATATAAAAGGGGAAGGCTCGAACCGTTTTCGGTGTGTGGGGAGTGAGAGAGTGAAGCTTGGTGACTCCTCCTCCCGCACCCAGCGCTACCCTTTAACCCTAAAAGCGCTGTTTGCTTGTTCCTATTTAATAAATTATTATAATTGGTTAAGACAAACCTGTTTTAGGTCAATTTACTCATAACATGCGTTTAGTACATCAATGTTTCCTTGAACAGTTGTTCTCAGCTGACTTGAAAGGATTAAATACTTCAAGAAACTCCATTTTACTACAAGAATGGGAAGACTGTTCTGTGCCTCAGAAATGCTACCTGCTAGCACTTGGTACATCAAACTTGTCTTCTTGAGGAACTAATTCACTTCTGGAAAGCCTGCTCATTCTTGTATTCCAGCTCTACCTTTTGCCAAACCAGATAATGCAACTGTAGCATGCTTATGCTTCCCGAACTAACTTCGCTGAGCTCTCACCCACCGCACAGGCTGCCTCTCCTGCGGGAAAACGGGGCCGCGTGGTCTTCCGAGCGGCGGCCTCACGCCCAGGCCGCGCAGCCTCCTTTGCTCTCTTCTACCTTTAGGAACCGCGGCCCGGGTACTGCTGCCACACTGCCAGGAGACCGTCCCTGCCCGCCTCGACCAGACAGCGCCGATGAGGCCCCGCCTTATGCAGGCTCGCTGCCCTTCACCCCACCTGCCGTCCCCACGCCGGTACCTGCAGCGGTGGGGCCCGGCGGGGCCGCACCCCCGTCTCCTCCGCAGTCACCGTCAAGGCTGCCCCGCCGCGTCCCGTCGTGCCGGCCGCAGGTCCCGCTGCGGCGGGCCGGGCTGCGCCTGCACCGCGTGCCCGCATGATCGTTTCCGGGAACGTTGGCCCGGTGTCCTCCGCACATCAAAGCGCGAGCCCCCAGTGCGCTCCCCGTCCGCTGGGTGCCCACGCCGCTGCCGCTCGCTGCCGCGGCCCACGGACGCCACCGACCGCCATGTTCCCCTCCTCCACCCTGCTCCGGCCTCACGCGCACACCGACGACCCCGGGGGCCGGTGACGTCACTCCCCAGCTGGCCCAGGCCCACCCCGTAGCCAGGAACGCGGGACGTCCTTTGTTCGCATGCGGGGCGGCAGAGGATTGCACGCCTACGTCACGGCCGCGGCCCAAAGAGAGGTGGAGCGATTCCGGACCCCGCGCCGGCCCGCGCGGAAGGAGGGAGGCAGCCCCCGTCGTCCGCTTAAGCGGACGGAGACGGAGCTGCTCCGCAATGGCCGTGGCGGTGACACCGGAGCGGGCGGCGCTGGGGCTGCTTGGAAACGACACGGAGCCTTTCGGCAGCGGCCGCGGGCTGTCTGCTCCGCTCACACTTAAAGGTTGCGGAGTCTGGTCCGCACTTCTGACGTGCGCGAGCGAGTGAGAGCGACGGGAACATAACAAACTCCTCAGAGCAACGTCACCTGCTGAGGAGCCACTAGAGAAAGACCATCAACCTGCTGCTACCAGCGCCACAGAGGCACGGTCTCTTGGTGCAAGGCTGCTCAGCGAAAGGAACAAGTTAGCTACGAACTTATTTAAAAGCACTGTTTCCCCTAAATTGTGACACAAAATAAATAATCGGCTGCGGATAGAGAGAATTCATGCTCTACCGGGCGTCCAAGTGGTTTAAAAGCAGGAAATTATATCCTTGCAGCTGCCACATAAGGCTATTCACTATAGCAGAATTAACTAAAACTAAAGAGGGGGCAGAGGGAACAGGAAATACACATCAAGAGTAACGAATTAGTGCTGTCCTAACCGGAAAGAATAGTATTTTCCAGTTTTAAAATTTGAGAGGGGTGGAAATAAAATATTCCTATTTTCCTTTGCACTGTTCTACACATGTTCTCCACAAGAGGTGCATGTAATCTTTACCTTAAGGTGGTGTACCATAAAAATATCTGAATACTTGAACTGAGTTCAGCTATGGACGAGTCTGTGATCCTACTTGACACTACATACAAAGAGGAAAACAAACAAGTGAACAAGTGGATATCTTTTTTTTTTTTTTAATACTAGAACTTGTAAAATACTCCCTCCTCTTGTGAAAAGCATATTTTTAAAGAGGCAACAGCTGTCTGTGCTAGACAGAGGGCTTTATGTCCATCAAGACAAGCAAGAGTAAGTTCATGAACAAGAAATTACGAAAGTAGTGGAAGACATGCTACCTATAACCAGGAAATGTAATTAGAGATTAGAAAGAGTAAACGAAATGTATCTGGGTCATAAGTACCAGGTAAAAAGTATTTAGTATTCTTTACATAATATAAGAAAACAAATACAAGAGAAATAATCCCATGAAAGTAAAAATAATATAAAAAGTTTAAAACTAGTAAAGTAAGACAAATATCCAGAAATAATAATTTCCAGCATGCTACTGGTAGTGGAAATGTTCCACTGGGTTACTTTCATGGTGCTTTAACTTTTCTTATTACTACTGAGTGGTCAATTTGTTTTTCAAGTGAGAAGTGCTTTTCAGTACATGACAACTGAAGACTTCATGATATGTGTCCAAAGACAAGTACCAAGAATAGTTAAGAGTTGTATCTTTGGAGATTCTTTCCCAATGGAGCAACCATCTACTAATGAATGTACAACCACTGGTGAAACTGCCAGCCAAAGGACAAAAAGCATTTTAAAGCTAAATAAACTGTATATCATAGAATCATAGAATCATTACGGATC
>VXBP01000442.1:149776-171395 GCA_013400115.1 Rhinopomastus cyanomelas | reverse complement strand
CCTGATGTTCTGTGATTCTGTGATAGAAGTCTTTAGGTTGGAAAAGACCTTTAAGATCACGACATCCAATCACTAACTCAACGGTACCAAGCCCCCCCCTCATCCAAGTCCCTAAGCTCCAGACCTACACGACTTGTAAATGATTAAACCATCACCCCTCCCAGCAGCCTGTTCCAAAGGTTGGACCCTACATTTGTCACCGTGATCCCCGACAATTTCATTGTTCCAGGGCTTTCCAGGGAGAACCTCAGACTTGGAGGTTCTCCCCAACTCACTGCTGACCAGGCATCCACCACGCTTCACTCACTGAAGCAGTGAGTTTAGAGAGACCCCCACCCCAGGAGGAGCTCAGTTGGATCTTTGCTTGGAGCTCAGGCACCCAAACGTGTTTCCTCCAGCACCCACAGCTCCCTGAGCCGTCGGTGGAGGTGACGGGTGCAGATCGGGTCAACCCAACGTAAGCTTCTGGAACAGCTGCTGATGGATTCCCCTCCTGTCACACGTCTGCGTCGTGTTTTGGCCATGAAAACCACTTCTCATCTCTCATCCCTGGCTCTTGGAACGTTCAGTCAAATCTCTGGAGCTGCCTGTTCTATCAAATACTCCTTCGCAGCATTTCCTGCTCGGCACGTGAGGAGCGCGCGCGGGCGGCCGGCCTCCCGACCTTTCCCTCGCGGTGCCTTCCCTCCTCAACGCGCTAAACCCGGCAGTGGCGGCGCTGCCCGGGAGCTCTCCTCCTGGAAAGGCTTTTCTCAGCTGCCTGTTGGTTTGCTTCCAGCCTGGAAGTGTGAGAGAGAAAGGGGCTCCTGCCTTCAGCGCTTGAAACATTTGCTAGCCGCTAGCACTGGAATGACTGGCCACCAAAGTTGAAAACCCGACCCAAACCTCAGAGGGAGAACGTCAGGGTCGCGTGAGGTGGAGCAGATCTACACTCTAAGTGAGCGGAAAGCGCAGAGCCACAGGGCATTAGGGGTTGGAAAGGACCTCAAAAGATCATCCAGTCCATCTCCCTGACACAGCAGGTCTCCTAGATCCAGTTGCACAGGAGCATCTCCACAGAACCACAGAGCATTAGGGGTTGGAAAGGACCTCAAAAGATCATCCAGTCCAATCCCCCTGCCAGAGTAGGATCCCCTAGATCCAGTTACACAGGAACATATCCAGGTGGGTTTTAAATGTCTCCAGAGAAGGAGACTCCACAACCCCCTGGGCAGCCCCTTCCAGGGCTCTGTCACCCTCACTGGGAAGAAGGTCCATCTCAGATTGATGTGGAACCTCCTCTGTTCCAGCTGACACCCACTGCCCCTTGTCCTATCACTAGATGTCCCTGAGCAGAGCCTGGCTCCATCCTCCTGACACCCACCCTTCACACATTTATGAGCATTAACGAGGCCACCCCTCAGTCTCCTCTTCTGGAGACCGTTCCTGTTCAGCTGGACAGCTGCTCTGTTCCTGCTCAAAGCTCTAACCAGCTTCTCTCTCTCCTGTCCTCCTCCAGGATCGCCGCTTGCTGAGGGCTGCGATCCGCACCAGAGGAACGATCTGGCTGGAAACCACTGTGGAGCCCAGGAGGAAGCAGACCCTGGAGTTCCTGCAAGATTAATGATGAGAAGTCATCCCACCAGCCCGAGAGAAGCTGCCTCGCTTCCCCGCGGGGCAGAGCTCCTGCAGCAAGAGGAAGCAGCGTCCTACCCCACCACCAGCCTGACCTCATGGACTCACAGGACGTTGGGGACTGGAAGGGACCTCGAAAGATCATCCAGTCCAATCCCCCTGCTAGAACAGGACCATCTAGCCCAAGTCTGTGCCTTCAGAAGCTCTGTGCAGAGAGAGATCAGAGCTAGGGAGTGAGAAAAGGCTTGAAGGAGAGACTGGAGATAACAGACCTTCGGAGAAGCTGGTTGCCATGGAGACTGGCTCGTTTAACCCAGTAAGGGTCAGGCAACCCTTCATGTTCCAACTAATTTAATTAAATAAGTGGGAAGGAGGAGCAAAATAAATTGGCACAGGCTTCATCTTTGGGGTCCTGTTCCTCGGGCTGGGCAGGATCTGTGGTGCCAGGCTTTGGTTGGGCATCTCGAGCACCGAAGGGCTGTTTGAAGCAAAGCCAGGTCCTGGGGAGGAACAGCCTGAGAGGGAGAACATTGGGGATTGGAAGGGACCTTGAAAGATCATCTAGTCCAATCCCAGGTGCAGTGGACATCCCGGGGCAGTGATAGGACAAGGGGCAGTGGATGTCAGCTGGAACACAGGAGGTTCCACATCAATCTGAGAAGGAACTTCTTCAAGCTGAGGGTGACAGAGCCCTGGAAGGGGCTGCCCAGGGGGATTGTGGAGTCTCCTTCTCTGGAGACATTTAAGACCCACCTGGACATGTTCCTGTGCAACTGCATCTAGGGGATCCTGCTGTGTCAGGGGGATTGGACTAGATGATCTTTCAAGGTCCCTTCCAATCCCTAATGATTCTATGACTCTGTGTGGTGGTTGCCTCTCATCCCTCCGCCCAGCCGCTGTGGGCACCTCTTCCTCATGATGAGGGAGCTTCCAGTTGCACTAGATGCTCTTCACAATGGGCTTCTTGCCTGAGCCACTGGCCCTGTGGCTTTATCTCCCTCCTGGATTTGAAATGTGGAGAAAGCAGAGCTGGCAAGCTAATTATTCCTCACTGTCAAACACTGCTCTTGGTTTGCTGTCTGCAGACAGCCTGAGAGTGATGAATCCCTTTGTGTTTGCAGCAGCCTTGGACTTGCTCCAGAAGAAGCGCAGACAGGGAAGTTTTGCATTCACTTGCCACAGCAGAGTAGTCCTGGCCCCTCCTGCCTCAAAGCCAGTTGAGGGGGCTGGTCTGAAGTCAGAGGGCACCTGAGACCTGAGCACGCAGACCTCTCTGTGCTGAACATGCTCCTCCTCAGCACCAGGAATTGATGTTGTTGGGCTCTCAGAAGACACTTAGAGGCTCTAAGTGTCACCTCTGGTCACCTCCTTCCTGGCATGGTGCTTGCAGCTCTTCACCTCCTGGTGAAGCTCTGTTCCCCACACAAGAGTCAGGACCACCATCTGCTCACTCTCTCCCCTCCTCTCTCTCTTCCTGTCTCTGTTTCTGCTTTAGATACTACAGTGACCCACCAGCCTGGAAGGCTGAGGTCAGTAGAACACATCTGGACATCATCAAGTCCAACCCGATGCTCAAAGCAGGGGAAGCTGGGGCAGCTGGGGTTGTTCTTGCCCTGTCACAGGTCACAGTTGCCCGTGGCAGAAGGTTCTGTGCTGCAGGTTCAGCTGTGGTCCAACTGCTTCCAGTGCCAGAGTGGGAGGATCACCAGAGCATCTCGTGCCTGCTTGTGTTCCCCATCTCTCCGCTGGTGGCCAGGTGGCACGAGAGGATAGTGTGCTTCTGGATGGAAACACACACGTGGTCAGCTGAGCCCTCGGCACCTCAAACCTGCACTAGCTGGAAACAGGACATTAGGGATTGGAAGGGACCTTGGAAGATCATCCAGTCCAATCCCACCAACACAGCAGGATCACCTAGACCAAGTCACACAGGAACACATCCAGGTGGGTCTTCAACGTCTCCAGAGAAGGAGACTCCACAACCTCCCTGGGCAGCCCCTTCCAGGGCTCCGTCACCCTCACTGTGAAGAAGTTCCTTCTCAGATTGAGGTGGAACCTTGTCTGATCCAGATCACACCCAGTGCCCCTTGTCCTGTCATTAGATGACACTGAGCAGAGCCTGGCTCCATCCTCCTGACACCCACCCTTCACATATTTATAGACATTCATGAGGTCACCCCTCAGCCTCCTCTTCTCCAAGCTCAAGAGACCCAGCTCCCGCAGCCTCTCCTCATAAGGGAGGTGCTCCACCTCCTTCATCATCCTCATTGCTCTGTGCTGGACTCCCTCCAGCAGCTCCATGTCCTTCTTGAACTGAGGAGCCCACAACTGGACACAACACCCCAGTTGTGGTCTCACCCGGGCAGAGTAGAGGGGGAGAAGAACCTCTCTCGACCTGCTGACCACCCCTCCTCTGATCCACCTCAGGATGCTGATATCTCTCTGCTGCTAGTGCCAGGCACATCTGTCAGGTTCTGACCTGTACTTTGGTCCTCAGCAGCAGCAGCAGAAGCAGCAGCAGCAGAAGCAGTTCCGGGGTCCTGGCTTTCACCAGCCAGGCAGCATCAGGTACCCAGAGAGCTGCTGCACCAGGAGGAAGTGGAAGAGCAGAGGCAGAAGGGAAAGGGAAAGGGAAAGGGAAAGGGAAAGGGAAAGGGGAAGGGCAATGCAACCAGGAGGAAGAAGACTTTTCTAGGTGGAACCTGTTCAAACCCACCAGCCGGGAAGGGCTGGGCGCTCGGGGCCACCTTCAGCAAAGCAGGAAGCCCCAATCTGNGCAGAAGGGAAAGGGAAAGGGAAAGGGAAAGGGAAAGGGAAAGGGAAAGGGAAAGGGAAAGGGGAAGGGCAATGCAACCAGGAGGAAGAAGACTTTTCTAGGTGGAACCTGTTCAAACCCACCAGCCGGGAAGGGCTGGGCGCTCGGGGCCACCTTCAGCAAAGCAGGAAGCCCCAATCTGTGGAGTCCCGGGAGAGGGAAACGATGGGAAAGAAGCCAAAAGCTGTTCCTGGAGCCCTCAAGTGCTGTCTGCAGAGCGCCCGGCAAAGCACAGCACGTTAATTAATTAGTGGATCGGGTAATTTTGGAGTCAGTCTAAGAATATCTGTTGGTGAAGCACAAACGACGAGCTCTCCGCATCTCCAGAGCCTGGGTCTAGCTACGTTTGTCGGCACAAATGCGGGCGAGGAGACGCAGGGCTCAGGCAAGTGAACGCGAGCAGCTCCTGGAGGTGTCTTCCCCAGGAGGGACCAGACGAGCTTCATCCTCCTCCAAGCTGGGCAAAAACAGTCTCTTCTCCATCCTGTTCTGAAGTCATCGACACTCACCCACCCCCAGAGGCGACGCGGGAAGCGCGCGGTGTCAGAAGTCAACCGGCGACGCTCGTTCTGCCCCCTCGGCTGCGACAAAGGTCGCGGTGTCAGCGCGGCTGGTGCTGCCGGCGCGATGTCAGTGCCGGGCGGCATCACAGAGGTGACAGCGGTACAGCAGCCCTGGGACTGCCCTGCGAGGAAGCCCTGAAGGTGTTCTCAGCGATGGAAACCACGAGCTGACATCCAGTCACAGCTCCTCAGACACTCCTGGGCCGGGGGATCCTGTGCTCTCCAAGCCACTGGGTCCTCAGGGAGCCGGGCAGGAGGGAAGGGCCGCTGATTTCTTTTTGCTGAGTGAACCTGTGTAGAATATTCCCTGATCTTGGTGACACAGAGGATCCACACCCTTTACTCTGCCCTGGGGAGGCCACATCTGGAGTGTTGTGTCCAGTTGTGGGCCCCTCAGTTCACCAGGGACATGGAGCTGCTGCAGGCAGTCCAGCACAGAGCCACAGAGATGATGAAGGGAGTAGAAGACCTCCCCGATGAGGAGAGGCTGAGGGAGCTGGGTCTCTTGAGCTTGGAGGAGACTGAGGGGTGACCTCATTAATGTCCATAAATATGTGAAGGGTGGGTGTCAGGAGGATGGAGCCAGGCTCTGCTCAGTGTCTCCTAATGATAGGACAAGGGGCAGTGGGTGTCAGCTGGACCAGAGGAGGTTCCACCTCAATCTGAGAAGGAACTTCTTCATAGTGAGGGTGATGAAGCCCTGGAAGGGGCTGCCCAGAGGAGTTGTGGAGTCTCCTCCAGAGATATTTAAAACCCACCTGGACGTGTTCCTGTGTGACTTGGTCTAGGGGATCCTGCTGTGGCAGGGGGATTGGTCTGGACGATCTTTCCAGGTCCCTTCCAATCCCTAAGGTTCTGTGATTCAGGGAACCAGGCAGATGCCCCCTGGCAGCAAAACCACAGGGGGCTGGTGGTGCTTTTTAAGGGAGTCACTGAGAGATCAGTGAGTGTTGCCTGCAGAGAAGCAGCCCTGAGGGGCCTCCACACACAGAAAGGTCCCCGTGGGGCTGTTGGCTCACAAACACAGTGGCTGGAACAAGCAGAAGGGCTCCCTGCACATGAACAAGCTACTGCATCATGAGGTCACCTGCACCCACTAGGGCTTTATGCACCCTGGTGGGGTTCAGCTCTGCACCCCTCAGCCATGTGCACCAGGGCTTCTCATGGGGGCTGGGTCCCCCCTCTCCCACAGGCACATCCTGGGGACCTTGCACCCCACTACAGAGCAGTCAAGAGCAGCTAGTGAGGAACCCAGCTCTGTCACGCGGCTGGAACGAACCTCTCCTGGAGAGCTCTGGTGAAGGAGACGGGGATGTTCACACACGTAGGGATGGATCTGGTTGCTAAGGGACCTTCACACAAGGCTCAGACAGGAAAGCCCAGTGCAGGAGAGAAGCCCACAGTGACTCTCCCCTCACCCCCTCCCATGCAGGTGGGACACTGCTCACAGGTCAGCCGGCATCGCACCCTTGGGAGAAGAGAGACCCAACCTTCCTCCTGCAGGACACATCTCTGTGGCAGGGAGTGCTCTTCCAAACCAGCTCAGAACAGGTCTGGAGAGGGTTTCCAGGGACAGCCCCAGCCTAGGGACCAGTACAGGCTGGGAACTGACCTGTTGGAGAGCAGCTGAGGAGAAAGGGACCTGGGGGTCCTGCTGGACAGCAGGATGACCATGAGCCAGCAGTGTGCTCTTGTGGCCAAGAAGGCCAACAGCATCCTGGGGTGGATCAGGACAGAGGTGCTTAGCAGATCAAGAGAGGTTCTCCTCCCCCTCTACTCTGCCCTGATGAGACCACATCTGGAGTGTTGTGTCCAATTGTGGGCTCCTCAGCTCAAGAGGGATGTGGAGTTGCTGGAGGGAGTCCAGTGTAGGGCAACGAGGATGATGAAGGAGGTGGAGCACCTCCCTTATGAGGAGAGGCTGAGGGAGCTGGGTCTCTGGAGCTTGGAGGAGACTGAGGGGTGACCTCATGAATGTCTATAAATATGTGAAGGGTGGGTGTCAGGAGGATGGAGCCAGGCTCTGCTCAGTGTCATCTAGTGGTAGAACAAGGGGCAGTGGATGTCAGCTGGAGCAGAGAAGGTTCCACATCAATATGAGAAGGAAGTTCTTCATGGTGAGGGTGACAGAGCACTGGAAGGGTCTGCCCAGGGGGTTGTGGAGTCTCCTTCTCTGGAGATGTTTAAGACCCACCTGGATGTGTTCCTGTGTGACTTGGTCTAGATGATCCTGCTGTGTTGGTGGGATTGGACTGGATGATCTTCCAAGGCCCCTTCCAGTCCCCAATGTTCTGTGATTCCTTCACAGTGGTGTGAAATGGGGCTCAGCTGATGGCAGCAAGTATCTGAACCTTAAACCCTCCGTTCATCTGTAAACCTGGACCTGTGCCACCCTCCAGAAGGAAAACTGCTTGGAGTGCTCGGTGCGGCAAGCAGAGCCGGAGCCCTCTGTGCCACTGCGGTGGCCGCGAATTGGTGCCATCTGCCAGGGTGCAGATGTGGGGCCCTCAGCACACGGAGCTCGAGCACTTGCCGCGCACTTAGCTGCAGGAATGTGACCACCTCGATGCTCCAGGGAGATGTGAATGGCTGGCGAGGACGAGAGGTGTGCAGGAGTGAGTGTAGGTGGGGAGGGACCGGTCCTCCTGTCGGTGCTAATTGCTGGGGGGGCTCCCACCCCACTGATCCTTGCACAAGGCTGGCTGGAAGCTCTCTGACCAAGCTCATCTCCGGCAGCAGCCACCTCATGAGAGGGAGGTGCTTGGTCATCTCTGTTATCAGCAAACACACAGAATCACTTCCCTGCTGCTTTGGAAACGCGGGTCAGGAATCCCAGTTGCAGTGCCCAGCTCTCCTCGGGCGAGACTGGCAAGTGGACGGCTTCCACGGGGGAGTGAGTCTGTGCCAGCGCTCACCCTCCTGGTGCTGCTGCCAGTGAGAGAAAGAGAGAGAGAGAGAGAGAGAGATAGATATTAGATAGATAGGTAGATCAATAGGTAGATCAATAGCTAGGTCAATAGATTGGTAGATAGATAGAGAGATAGAGAGATAGAGAGATAGAGAGATAGACAGACAGATCAATAGACAGATAGATAAATTGATAGACAGTTAGATAGATAGATCAATAGACAGACAGACAGATAGACAAATAGACAGATAAATAGATAGATAGATCAATAGACAGACAGACAGACAGATAAATAGATAGACAGATAGATCAGTAGACAGACAGACAGATAGACAGATAAATAGACAGATAAATAGATAGATAAATAGATAGATAGACAGATAGATCAATAGACAGAGAGATAGACAGATAGATAGATAGACAGACAGATCAATAGACAGACAGACAGATAGATAAAGAGACAGAAAGATCAATAGATAGTTAGACAGACAGATAGATCAATAGTCAGAGAGACAGACAGACAGATAGGTAGATAGATAAATAGATAGACAAGCAGATAGATCAATAGACAGAGAGACACACAGATAGAGTGATACAGCAATAGATAGATGGACAGACAGATAAATAGACAGACAGACAGACAGATTGATAGACAGAGCAGTAGATAGACAGACAGATAGGTAAGTAGGTAGGTAGATAGATCAATAGGTAGATACAACAATAGATAGGTAGATAGATACATAGATAAGTAGATGAATAGGTAGATAGACAGGTAGGTAGATAGACAGACAGACAGACTGATGGATGGATGGAGTCTCTCCCTTAATTCCTCCGGACAGACAACTGCTGTGCAGAACTGTCCAGCTGTTACTGGCAGCAGAGGCTTTCCAAAGGGACAGCGTCAGGTGGCTACTGCAGCCCCTGGCACATTTTGGAGGCCAAACAGCAGGATTCTAATGACAGGACAAGGGGCAGTGGGTGTGAGCTGGAACAGAGGAGGTTCCACATCAGTCTGAGAAGGAACTTCTTCATGGTGAGGATGACAGAGTCCTGGAAGGGGCTGCCCAGGGGGTTTGTGGAGTCTCCTTCTCTGGAGATGTTGAAGACCCACCTGGATGTGTTCCTGTGTGACTTGGTCTAGGTCATCCTGCTGTGTCAGGGGGATTGGACTGGATGGTCTTTCAAGGTCCCTTCCAATCCCTGATGCTCTGTGATTCTGTGGAGAAGTTCCTGTGTGACTGGCTCCAGCTGGTCCTGCCCTGGCAGGTGGATTGGACTAGATGATCTTCTGAGGTCCCTCTCAATCCCTGTGACTCCGCCAGCCAGGCTGGGCTCCCCGGCCAGAGACAGGGATGCTCCCTGCAGAAATCCTTCCTACAGCTCTGAGCTTCAGTCGTGAGACATTAGCGACACGTCCTGCTAGAAGAAGTCCTGTGCAGGATGGAGGGTCACAGGGAGCAGAGGAGCCCACACGGACCACGCAGTGACCACTTTCCTGTGCAGCCATCCTGTGTCTCTCCGTGACCTTAGTGCCACCGCACCGAGAGCTAGGAGCTTGCTCGGGGCTGGGGGTGATGTCTGCTGGTCTACCTCACAGCAGCCACCCCAGAAGCACCCGACCTCAGCAGGAGCATCACAGTCAAACCGCAGCTCTTGTGCGTCTCGGTTCTCCTCGCACGATCCTCTGCCGATAGACTTTGCACCCGGGGGAGTGATGAAACCTGGGCAGGGGGAGCAGAGGAGCAGCATCTGCTGGCCCGAGGCTCCGGGGTGTTAGGAAACAAGACGGTGTTTAACGCTTTGGAGAAAAAGGCACGGGTGGGGGGGCCCACTGGGATCCCTCCCAGGCACTGGGAGGATCACTGTGGTGTTTTACTGGGCAGCGGATCCAGCGCCCCGGGCGCTGCTCCGAGGACGCGGCCACCCGCTCGCTGTCGGGGGGGATGCGGGCTCGCATCAGCCCCGTGTCGGCTCCGCGGGGCGATCCGAACCGGGTCAGACATCAGCCCTGGAGGTTTCCACCCGCTGGCCAAGGACGTGAGAGGAGCAGCTTCGAGAAAGAGAGGTGAGACCCAGAAAGTGACTCGGGAGGGGGAATTGGCAGCTCGTTAGCTCTGGCATTTAAGAGGAGACTTTGCTGGTCCTTCCGACCAAGGCAACGCGCAGCTCACGCTAATCCCAGCTCCCTCAAGCAAGAGGAACCACCGAAACGAGAGGGGAAGAAGCCTTTCTGGGTGCAGTGACCCCCAGCAAAGGGTGGGAGCAGTTCTGCTGGGAAAGCAGAGGTTGCTGGGGAGCCCTGTTTGGTGACAGATGTGATTGATGGAGACACTGTGAGAGCAGGAGTCCGTCCATCCTCCTGATACCCACCCACGGGAACACGTCCAGGTGGGTTTTCTCAAGCCCAGATGTGCTGTGGCAGCTCCACCAGCTCAGAGCATGAATTTTGGAATAAATCCCCCCCTTTTCCCATTTTGGAGGCTGTTTGTTGCTGATGCTGTTGCAAAATTCCTGAAGCATGAGGTTCGAGGCAGCGTTTAGCTGTTACTGCTCCGCTGCCGGGGTCTCAGCAAATCACACTGGGTGCAGGGTCAGATGCAGCTCTCACATGGGGCCAGTGAAGGGACAGCCTGGATGGGCTTTGGTTTGGAGTGCCAGGGTACCACAGGAGATGCACTGAGATCAGTGCAGGCCAGGCAAGATGTTCTAGACAGCTCCAACACAAAAAGTCCATCACAAAAAGCTCCGTCCCGGCGAGCAGCTGAGCACCAGGAGTCACAGAATGGCAGAGGCTGGAAGGGACCTCTGAAGAACATCACATGCAGCCCCCCTGCCTAAAATACCAGTATAGGTTGAGGACTGACCTGTAGGAAGAGAAAGGGGTCTGATTCCATGATTCTGTTAAAATAAATGGCAGTGGAAAGCTCACGTGGCTTTGGAATATCTCCAGACCAGGAGACTCCACAACTCCTGGGCAGCCTAGGCCAAGGCTCTGCTAGCATCAAGGTAAGTGTCTTCTCATGTGAAGATGGAACCTCTTACGTTCAGGTTTACACCCACTGCCCCTTCACTGGGCACCACTGGGAAGAGTCTGGTCACACCCTCCTGACACCCACCCTGTTTAAAGTGTGGTTATTTTAATATCTCAATGAAGTCTCCTCTCAGTCCTCTCATCCCTGGTGTCTCAGGCTCAACTAACCCTAAACCTTAACCCAAATCCCCATCCCTTTCCTCACCTGCAGCCTGAAGATCTCTGCAGACCTCACAGTCCTGAGGGAACTTTAAGGCACCTGCCCTCACACTGTTGGCTCTCAGCAAGATAAATCCCACAACACAAGAACCTTCACCTCCCCACATGAAGCAGAGGGAATGAGTCATGGAGAAGCCATGGAGAAGCCTCTTTCTGCAACAGCAGCACATTATTCACCCGGAGCTGTGGACACGGCAGCGCCAGAAGAACCCAGCCAAGCGCAGCCACGGTGTCAGAGGTACTTCTGACCTTCACCTAGTGGAGCTCCACGGATAAACCTCTGCAGCATCCTCCAGTGGATCATCAGCAGGATACTCCTTGATGCTCTCCCAGCTCCATCCTCCTGCTTCTGAGCTGGTAGCTCTCTCTTTCTGCAGAAGTATCTTCAGTGGTTGAAGGAAACAGCTCTCAGCTGCTTGGGGTTTGTGAGCAGATAACTTCATCAGCCCTTCAACATGTTCAGCCTCCCCAGGCACCTGGGTCTGGCAAGAACAACCCCAGGGACCAGTGCAGGTTGAGGACTGACCTGCTGGAGAGCAGTGGAGGAGAGAGGGACTTGGGGGTTCTGGTGGACAGCAGGGTGGGTACAAGCCAGCAATGGGCCCTTGTGGCCAAGAAGGCAAATGGTAGCCTGAAGTGGATCAGAAGGGTGGTGGTTAGCAGATCAAGAGAGGTTCTTCTCCCTCTCTACTCTGCACTAGTGAGACCACATCTGGAATCTTGTGTCCAGTTATGGGCCCCTCAGTTCCAGAAGGACACAGAGCTGCTGGAGGGAGTCCAGTGCAGAGCCACAGAGATGATGAATATGTGAAGGGTGGGTGTCAGGAGGATGGAGCCAGGCTCTGCTCAGTGGCATCTAGTGATAGGATAGGGGGCAGTGGGTGTGAGCAGGAACAGAGGAGGTTCCACATCAATCTGAGAAGGAACTTCTTCATGGTGAGTGTGACAGAGCCCTGGAAGGGGCTACCCAGAGGGGTTGTTGGAGTCTCCTTCTCTGGAGATGTTTAAGACCCACCTGGAGATGTTCCTGTGCAACTGGATCTAGGTGATCCTGCTGTGGTGGTGGGATTGGACTGGATGATCTTCCGAGGTCCCTTCCAACCCCTGCTGCTCTGTGACCCTGTGCAGCTCCGCGGTGGCCAAAGCGCTTTAGTTTTGCAGGCTGCAGTGGCCCAGTGCCTGCTGGCCAGGGCCAGGCAGCCACCAGGCAGCGCCGAGCCAGGGCACGGTGGCACCTTTCCCTGTTTTATCCACATGTTGCTACCTCAGAGCCTGTTCAGTCTCTTTGCTTTGCTGGCTGAACTCAACAGGAGGAGACCAGGAGGAGTTTAAACTACTGAGCTCCCACTCAACCCCAGCATCCCCTCGACCCCAGCTTCTCACAGGTCCTTCAGGTTCCAGTCCAGTCGGTCTGGCTGCTTCCTTCTGGTTCCAGTCCAGTTGGTCTGGCTGCTGTTAAGTTGGACACAAGCCTCCAGTTCTACACAGGAGAAGGAAGAGATCTCAACCACCAAGGGGGCTTTAGCCTCAGTTTTACTGGTTCCCCCTACCCCCCCAGCAGTTCCTTCTCTGCACAGGAGCTTCCCCCTGCGATGCTTCTCCAGCCAGCCCAAAGCTCCCCGACGTCTCCCTAATGAGCCCTGCGTATGTATAATTTAAGATCTATTTAATCTCTCTGCCCCTGCGATGAAAAATTTACTAGTTGGGGTTGGTTTGGGGCTTTTTCTAAAATATTATCGTTTTTGTTGTTTTCCAGGACGACCCGAGACTCCCGTGTAGTTGAGTCAATCTGCTCCAGCGCCGATGGGGAGTGACTGATGGAGATGCTGACCTTTGCTGGGCTGAGACTGCATCTCTCTGCTGGTACCTTCCTGGGTGGGTTTTTTTCTGCTTGAAGTCCTGTCTGCATGAGGCCTCTTTGCATCCAGCCCGAGACGGACTTAATGAGGTCGTGTTCTCCCACCAGGTCCATTTGCAGCCGTTTAATGTTCAGCTCCGAGTAGCAGATTGGGTTAAAGGCTGTTTAAAAGTCTGTGATGCAGACAGGCATCCTGGCCAGTTTTGCTTCTTCTACGTCGCTGCTAAGAAGCATCTCCTGGGTAAAGGTGGAGCCAACGGTTCGCTTCTTGGAGAAGAAGCCAATTTGGTCCTCCTGGGTCATGCTGATGGAGCAAGTCCAAGGAACTTCTTCCTGGTGAGGGAGCACTGGAACAGGCTGCCCAGGGGGGTTGTGGAGTCTCCTTCACTGGAGATGTTTAAGACTCACCTGGATGTGCTCCTGTGCAACTTGGTCTAGGTGATCCTGCTGTGTTGGGGGGGTTGGACTGGATGATCTTTGGAGGTCCCTTCCAATCCCCAATGGTTCTATGATTAGCAAGCGGTAGAGGAGGTCGTTCAGTGGCCATCCCTGGATGTTTAGAAGTTGTGCAGATGTGAAGCTCTAGAAGGCAGCGGGGTTTCTAGAGTTGGGTTGATGGTTGGACTCAATGACCTTGACGTCATGACTCTATGATCCTCATCCCATGACCAGCTGCATCACTCCGACAAATCCCAAGAGCAGCTGAAACAGAGCATCCAGCAGGTCAGGTCCGAGCGATGGGGTGACGGCGTTCAGCGCGCCCAGAACGGAGCCCCTACGCACAGCACAGCCCCCCGGCACGTGGGCTCAGCCTCCGCTCGACAGGGCGACCTGGACTGTGAATCCAGACGCTGCTCATCCCAGGAGGGTCTCGTTTAAAGGAGCCATCAGGAAAGAGCTCTCGGCTGCGTCTCCGGACTGCCCGGCTTTGAAGCGGTTTTACTCTGGGTTCCCTCCTGACAGGTTATTCGCTTTCTCTGTCAAAACCTTTTTATTCAGTGGGAACCTCAGCAGGGCTCTCCACTTGCCAACACAGCTGATTAAATCCCATCGTCCCCGATGTAAATATTCAAAGAGAGTTTCCCTCTTCCCACCGTCTCCGTCGCGCGTCCGTCTCAAACAGGAGCTCATTGGACGGGGCTGAACCGGGAGCCGCTCGCACGGGGCTGAGGACAGACACAAGGCAGGACCGACATCCCAAGGATACTGATGGGACACCCCCCCTACCCAAGGGGTCCCCAAGCCCACAGGCAGAAGATCACACCCCCTGACCCAACGGCCGGCTCCGCGCCCGAGCTGGTGCCTTCAGACAGGGGTCTCCTCCCCGCCGTCGCCATCGGCTCGTCTTTCTCCGTTTACTTCCGCGTGAGGCTCCGGCACGGCTCCACGCTCCCGAAGACCTCCTGCCGGTGGAGGGAAGAGTGGGAGCTCCCTCAGACAGGAGCTGGGCTGCGAGGGAGAGAGGCTGGCTCTTTGCAGGCTGCAGCAGTATCTCCTCTCCTGCTCACGGGAGGAAGCTGGCGCTGCTCGAAGAGCTTTACCTCGCGCGCGGAGCGGGGTTGCTTGAGGAGAGAGCTTCTAAAGAGGGGCATGAATCTTTGATGAGGATCTGTGACCGCAGCAAACGATGCCCAGCCGGCGGAGACGCAGAGCGGCAGAGAGGCTGCAGGAAGAGCATTGCCCCAGCCCCATCCTGCTTCGTGCTGAGACCTCAGAGCCCAGAGAGCCAGAGGGGCACTGAGGAGAGCCTGAACCTGCTTCTCTCCTGGCTACTTCATGGTGTCTCATGAGTCTCGTTGGGGTCTACTATCACCTGATCCTGAGCTGCATCTTCTCTCCTCTCCTTCACCATCATGTCTTTCTCTGTCTGGGCAGAGGGAATGGCACTCTTTTCTGTGGCACACGAAAGCCTGTGAGATGTCGTAGGTATCATAGAATCATCAGGGATTGGAAGGGACCTCCAAAGATCATCCAGTCCAATCCCCCTGACACAGCAGGATCTCCTAGACCAAGTCACTCAGGAACATACCCAGGTGGGTCTTAAACGTCTCCGGTGAANAGAAGAACCTCTCTTGATCTGCTAACCACCCCCATCTTATCCACCCCAGGACGCTGTTGGCCCTCTTGGCCACAAGAGCACACTGCTGGCTCATGGCCATCTTGCTGTCCAGCAGGACCTCCAGGTCCCTTTCTCCTAAACTACTCTCCAACAGGTCAGTCCCCAGCCTATACTGGTACCTGGGGTTGTTCTTGCCCAGATGCCAGACTTTACACTCACCTTCATTAGATTTCTCGGTGCCCAGCTCTCCAGCCTGTCCAGGTCCCACCGGATGGCAGCCCAGCCTGCTGGGGTGACGGTGACACTACCCAGCTCTGTGCCATCAGCCCACTTGCTGACAGTGCCCCCTGATCCCTCATCCAAGTCATTAATGAGTAGATTGCCCAGGACTGGTCCCAGCACCCACCCCTGGGGTCGTATCGATCTCAGCTTCAAGATCATCAGCCAACCACTGACTCTGCTCGAGCGCAGAGGAGGCCATGCGCGGCGTGTCGCTCCTGCTGCTGAGGACAGCCTCAGGGAGCTATGGTGAGGTGGAGAAAAGCTCTTATTGATTCAGCTCCATGTTGCAGAGCTCTTCCCCTTCCTGCATTAAGGGCTAATTTTAGGCCGGGATGATTTGATAATGTGCTGATGTTCATCGCGCGCACGCGTTTCATCTCCCATCCACGGTGGACGGCCACGGGGACAGGGCTGCCGTGGAGCAGAGCAGCTCCAGAGTAGTGATTCTGGAACCATCACAGCTTCACAGAACATCAGGGACTAGAAGGGACCTCAGAAGATCATCTAGTCCAATCCCCCCACCACAGCAGGTCCAGTCACACGGGAACGGAGATGGTTCCAGTGGTCCAGAGAGCAGTGGAGTCTCCATCCCTGGAGACACTAGAAGCTTTAGTGTGACTGCTCTTGGGCAGCCTGCTCCAGGTGACTTTGCTCAGAGCAGGATCTTGGGCTGTGAGATGTCCATTTGTGGTCTCCAGACCAAACCATCCGGCCAGCACGTCTGGAACAATCCCACGTTCAGCTTGTGCCCTGCTGCCTCTCTGCTGGTGCCTCTCCCATCCTCTCCCCAGGTGCCCTGGCTTCCCTTCTGCTGCAGGTAGGAGGTCTGGATAACACCTCAGGAGCACTGGCCTCTCTCCAACAGTGCATCTGGTGGAGCTTGCCCACTGGGATGAACTGGGGTGCACTGGGAAGCCCCGCAAGCTGGCAGCCTTTGGTTTCCTTTGCACAGCAGCTGGGGCAGGAGGTCGGTTACGATCCCAAGCCTTGTACTGAAACCAAGCTTGGTCCAGAGCAGACTCTGTCCTCACAGAGGTGATGCCCATGAACCTGTGTCTACCTACAACAGCAGGAGGCTGGAGCCAAGATGACTCTGCCCTGAGCTGCTCTGTGGCAGCTGCAGGAAAGCAGAGCCGTGAGATATGGTTGAGGATGGAGCAGCAGAGCAAGATCACCCCACAGAGGGTGGTGGCCCTCCTTACCCACAATGAGGTTCCACCTGCAAGAAACACCACTCAGAGCTGTGCTGGAGTCCTGGAGACAGGTGGCACAGCTCAGCCACGATGTCCTAGCCCACTGTAGGAGCTTTTGATGCCAGTTCACCTAAATCAAGAGAAGAATAGGTGGTGTTTGGACCCTCCTTCCTGCCACCACACCCCAAGTGCTGCAGAGCATCTGCTGTGAGATCTGCAGGAGCTGCGCTGGCAGGAGACAAGTTCTTGGCCCTTCCCTGGACACGCAGAAGAGAGGCCCCTTTGCCTCACCGCTAGCAGATGACAGGCTCCTGGGAACATCATGGGAGGGCAGCGCTCTCCTCCCACCCCAGCATCACCCCTTGGAGCCGGCAGAGCTGCAGTCGCCCCCTTCCATGCGGTGTTTGCCCGGTGCTGCTGCTCTGATGCCAACTGAGTCACCCTCCCATCAGAGCCCGACTGGAAGGTGGTGCAGAGCCCTGCTGCTGTCTGGCCCGAGCGCGGCGAGGCTGCTGGCACCAGCCCAGCCACCGGCCCCGCTGGCTCGCAGCAGAAATACTGCTGATTGCCTGCAGCCAGGCAGGGGAATTAGCGGTGATGGAGGAGCAGGGGCTGGGCGGCAGCCAGAGGGAGGAGATGCAGCCAGTTCACAGACACCTGGTGCAGCAGCTTCTTCTGCTTTCAGGAAGCCTCANAGAGCCTGGCTCCATCCTCCTGACACCCACCCTTCACATATTTATCAACATTCACGGGGTCCCCCCTCAGTCTCCTCTTCTCCAAGCTCAAGAGACCCAGCTCCCTCAGCCTCTCCTCATCAGGGAGATGCTCCTCTTCCTTCATCATCCTTGTTGCCCTACACTGGACTCTCTCAGTCTCCTCATTTCTTCCCAGGGAGGGTGACAGAGCCCTGGAAGAGGCTGCCCAGGGGGGTTGTGGAGTCTCCTTCTCTGGAGATGTTGAAGACCCACCTGGATGTGTTCCTGTATGACTTGATCTAGGTGATCCTGCTGTGGTTGGGGCAATTGGACTGGATGATCTTTCAAGGTCCCTTCCAACCCCTAACGTTCTGTGATCCTGTGTGTTAGTGGTGACCTGGCAGTGCTGGGCTGAAGGTTGCACCTGATGATGTCAAAGGTCCCCACCAACCAAAGAGTCACTGCAGTGCTGTGACTTGCAGGACCCTTCCTCCCACCACCTTAGGCAGGGGTGCTCAGGGACATCCCACCAGCTCTGCTCCCCCTTCCAGCTTGCTGTGCACGGGTCTGCAGCCCACAGAGAGCCCTCAGCCAGGCCTGGTGCTGTCGGTGAGACGAACCAGACCTCGCCAACGGCTTGTCTTTCAGGAAGCAGGACCAAATGCTCCCAGTACATTCACTGCTTAATCTTCTGCCGCTAATGAGCCGCAGCCGCTAACTTTGACTGCGCTCCGTGGTTCTGTCCCTACGAGGAGCAACGTGGAGCAGCCACGTTTGCTGTTGGATCTGAGGACACTTCATTATTGCTGCTGATGGAGCATCAGATGCTCCTGATCTGTGGAAATGGCTTCAGAACGAAGCGTCTTCTTCAGGGGTGGAACCAACCTGCTCTCCCAGCTCTTCAGCAGGGTATCTTAGAATCATAGAGTCATAGAATCATGGAATCATGGAATCATAGGATCACAGGATCATGGGATCATGGAATCATAGAGTCATAGGATCATAGGATCATGGGATCATGGAATCATAGGATCATAGGATCATGGAATCATGGAATCATGGAATCATAGGATCATAGGATCATGGGATCATGGAATCATAGAGTCATAGAATCATAGGATCATGGGATCATGGAATCATGGAATCATAGGATCATGGGATCATGGAATCATGGAATCATAGGATCATAGGATCATGGAATCATGGAATCATGGAATCATGGAATCATTAGGGATTGGAAGGGACCAAGATCATCTAGTCCAATCCCCCTGACACAGCAGGATCACCTAGACCAAGCCACACAGGAACACATCCAGGGGGGCCTTGAACATCTCCAGTGAAGGAGACTCCACAAAGGATCATAGACTCATAGAATCATGGAATCATAGGATCATAGAAAAATAGAATCATAGAATGATGGTATCATCAGGGATTGGAAGGGACCTTGAAAGATCATCCAGTCCAATCCCCCTGACACAGGAGTATCACCTAGACAAAGTCGCACAGGAACACATCCAGGTGGGTCTTGAACATCTCCAGTGAAGGAGACTCCACAACTCCTCTGGGCAGCCCCTTCCGGGGCTCTGTCACCTTCACTGGGAAGAAGTTCTGAAGTGACTGTAGCTGGTGGCAGAAGCTGCCTCCTGGCCCCTTCAAACCTGTTTTTCAAACTGATGGACAGAACCAAGTGAGTGCTAACAGGACAGACTGGTTCATTGCACATCTTTCCCCTCGTGCTCAGCACTGGGGAGGCTGCACATTGAGTACTGGGTCCAGTTTTGGTCACCTCAGTCCAAGGGAGACATCAAGGAGTGAGGGCAGAGGAGGGCAATGGAGCTGGGGTAGGGCCTGGAGAGTCAACCTGATGGGGAGAGATGGAGAGTTGGGGTTGTTTAGTTGGAGGAAGGGGAGGCTTAGGGGAGACCTCATCACTGTCTACAACTATCTGAAAGGACACTGCAGAGATGCTGGTGCTGGGCTCTTCTCACAGGGAATTAGAGACAGAACCAGAGGGAAGGGCTTCAAGATTCAACAGGGGAGGGTTAGACTGGACATCAGGAAGAAATTCCTCCTGGAGAGAGTGGTCAGGGACTGGACTGGGCTGCCCAGGATGGGAGTCGAGTCCCCATCCCTGGATGAGTTTAAAAGTGGCTGAGATGTGGTGTTGGGGGACCTGGTTTAGGGGTGACTTTGCAGAGTAGGGTTGGTGGTTGGACTTGATGATCCCAGGGGTCTTTCCCAACCTGAATGGTTCTGTGATTCTGTGATTCATATTTATATGGAACCTCCTCTGTTCCTGCTCCTCGTGCTCATCTCTGGTTTTAATCTGAGAGAGGAGAAAGGAGTTGGCAGCAAGCGTGGAAGAAGCTGTCTAGAAGTGAACTGAGCACGACAGGAGCTCCCACAGAGACAAGATTCTGGTTATGAAGCAGTGATGGCTCATGGGGACAACTAACCACCGTGAAGAGCTCGAATGAGCCACCGCTGGTGGCCACTTCTAACGGCAGGCGGCAAGGGAAGGCTACAAGGACAAGTTAGGCACCCCTGGCATGCGTTCTCATCCTCCAGTGACCAGTGGCTCAGGGATTTCCTAAGCCCAAGATGGTATCTTCAGGTTTAATGGCCCTTGATGCATTTTTCATCCATTAATTTGTCCAGCTGCTGCTGGAATCCACGGAGACTGGTAGCATCAGCGGTGTCCTCAGCTGGCCCCGGTGCCAAGTCAAGTGTTTCCTTCTGGTTGTTTACAGAACCAGGAAAACTTCAGAAACCACAGTCCTGGTTTCTCCTTAGTCACCCCAGAGTTCTGTGGAACCTCCTCTGTTCCAGCTCACACCCACTGCCCCTTGTCCTATCACTAGATGACGTTGAGCAGAGCCTGGCTCCATCCTCCTGACACCCACCCTTCACATATTTATCAACATTCATGAGGTCACCTCTCAGCCTTGTCCAAGCTCCAGAGACCCAGCTGCTGCAGAGGTCACAGGGGTGTCCAGCAGTGCTGCCCGAGCTGCAAGTCCTCCTGCCTGGAGCTCTTCTGCTGGTGATGCTCCACGCTCCTGGCCGTGGTAGAGCCACCCTTGTCCCTCCAGGGGTTTTGACCCACAGGCAGGTCTGGCAAAGCTCTGGAGTCACTCCTCTTCCCATCACAGCCTTTGCTGGGGCTGCAAGAGGCCATCAGAATCCTGGAGGGAGGAAGATCCGTCCCTGCCCTGGTATTTCCTATTGCGACACTTCTTTCCAGCTCTGCAGGGCGGGGAACCACAAACAGACCAGTTGGGGAGAAGTGGGAAGTTATGAACAGTCCCACCAGGAGTGATGGAATCCCAGACTGGCTGAGGCTGGAGAAGCCCTCTGAGCTCAGCCAGGGACCCCCATCATCCCAGTGGCCAGACCAGGGCACTCAGGGCCACAACCAGGCTGCCCTTCAACACCTCCAGGGATGGGGACTCCCCCACTGCTCTGGGCAGCCCAGTCCAGGCTCTGGTCCCCCTTTCCATGAGGAAGGGCTTCCATACACCCAACCTGACCCTCCCCTGGCAGCCCCACGCCTTGCCCTCTCCTCCTGGTGCTGGGTCTCCTTCACTGGAGAGGTTTAGGACCCACCTGGATGTGTTCCTGCGTGACTTGTTCAGACCAAGTCATAGAGGGTTGGAAGGGACTCGATGGCCTTCAACCTTTCCATCCCCCATGTGACCTTCCCTGTTCACAAAGCCTTCCCTGTTTGCAAGAGGGCATCTTCCCTGGTTGGCTCCCTCAGGGGTTGTGCCAGAGGGTTCTCTTCCACATGCTCCAGGAACCTCCAGGGCTGGTCTCTCTCTGCCCAGGAGACATCAGGTCAAACGAGCAGCAGAGCTATTTGTTGGGTGGGAGAGCACACAAGCAAGAGCTGAGGTGCCCCAGCCGTAGCCACGTGGCCATGAAGCCTGTGTGCTGCTACATCCCAACAGGGAGCTCAGCCAAAGCGTGGAAGAGCTTGGAGAAAGCACCCAGAGCCTGAGGGTGTCTCTGGCTCAGATGTTGGGTGAGGTCTCCTCTCACCACCGCTGCCACAGATTGAGCTGGAGAGACCGTGGTCATCCTTTGCAGCTCAAACTGCATCTGCCCTGTTGTGACCTCAGCACAGGAGCAGAGGGAGGAGAGGCTGCACTGGAACTGAGAAGACATCCCTGGGAGCAGGAGAAACACCAAAGCAGGCACCCAGCCCCAGCCAGGCAGGACCCAGCATCCTGAATGTGCTGGGGAGCACCCTGACTCTACTGGGGAGCACACTGACTCTACTGGGGAGCATCCTGACTTTGCTGGGGAGCACCCTGACTGTACTGGGGAGCATCCTGACTCTACTGGGGAGCACCCTGACTCTGCTGGGGAGCACCCTGACT
>VXBP01000442.1:137038-149140 GCA_013400115.1 Rhinopomastus cyanomelas | reverse complement strand
TGCTGGGGAGCATCCTGACTACTGGGGAGCACCCTGCCTGTACTGGGGAGCACCCTGACTCTTCTGGGGAGCACCCCGACTCTGCTGGGGAGCATCCTGGCTACTGGGGAGCATCCTGACTGTGCTGGGGAGCACCCTGCCTCTACTGGGGAGCACCCTGACTACTGGGGAGCATCCTGACTGTACTGGGGAGCATCCTGACTGTGCTGGGGAGCATCCTGAATGTGCTGGGGGGCATCCTGACTCTACTGGGGAGCACCCTGACTCTACTGGGGGCTCTCTGCTCACTCTGCGGGGCTGCAGCGATGGACCCACTCGCCAAGCAGATCAGCAGCAGAGCTGGGTTCCTGTGTGATTCAGGCTACTCCCCGGAAGCGCGGTAGCCCCAGTCCCACACGGGCTGCCTGCTCCCACCCAAAGACCTCCTGGTGCCAGCCCTGGGTCTGTGCCAGCCCACCCACCACCGGGTGCTGGGCTCCTGTTCCAGCCACCCCCAGCCTGCGTGCAGCCGGTTCTGGCCCCCTGTACTCTCGCTGAGCGGCAGATTGCTCTGCCCCCTTCCCTGCTGCTCCCCAGCAACATGGCAAGTGTTGGCCTGGGCTAGTGGGGCCAACAGAGTGGTCCATGCTGGGGAACTCGAGGACCTGCCACTGCAGCTCCTCCTCAGGCTTTCCCAGAGCCACTGCAGACACCCACGGCAGAGCCAGCGGGGGACCAGCAGCCTGGCTCAGCTCCTGCTTGTGTGGCCAGCTGAGCATGAGGAGAGCGCACCTGGGCCAACATTAGCCCAGGACATCAGCCCAGGCTCCCTTTTAAAGCTCCTGTCACCTCAGGAGGGTTTGCTGGAAGCACTGACCCCAAACAGTAGCAGAGGAGATGTTTGACCCCCAGCTCGGTGCGGTGGCCACCGACGGCCACCCTTCCCCAGGTCGCCAGCTGTGATAGGGATCGTTTCATCCTCTGTTCTCCAGATGTTTATGTCCATCCTTCCAGCACTTTCCTTCCCCACCACAGCAGGAGCCCACATCCTCCCTCTATCTTAACCCCTTCTCCCAGGCCAGTAACTCCAGTTCCCACTTGCCACTCTGCCCCCCGACTGCGTCACCCCCGCACGCAGCTCCCCGAGGAGCTCTGCTCTCTCTGGCTGCAGGGCTCGCGGGCTCTGAGAGGGGCTTATCCATCAGCCAGAGATTTGGCCGCCTTCCTGGGACTGTCAGTTCCCAAGAGCAGCTGCAGAGGCTCCGTCCTCTTCCCGGAATCGGGGAGGAGCGCTCATGGCTTCAGCCCATCGCGGAGACGCAGCCAACAAGCTGCTTCCCTCGGACCAGCAGAGCCATCGCTGGACCCAAGCAGCCCCTGCTCCTCTTGCAGGCAGCACAGCTCTCTGCAGGCAGCTCTTCCTCAGCTGCACCTGGGGCTCTGAGGTGCAGCCAAGGACTTGTGACCAGAAGCTTGAAGCCACCAGGACAACAAGAGCCAACCCCGTCGCTGTGAATCTCAGAATCATAGAGCATCAGGGATTGGAAGGGACCTGGAAAGATCAACCAGTCCAATCCCTCCACCACAGCAGGACCACCTAGAACAAGTCACACAGGAACACGTCCAGGTGGGTTTTAAACATCTCCAGTGAAGGAGACTCCACAACCACCCTGGGCAGCCTCTTCCAGGGCTCTGGCACCCTCACCATGAACAAGTTCCTTCTGATACTTACATGGAACCTCCTCTGTTCCAGCTGACACCCATTGCCCCATGTCCTATCACTAGATGACACTGAGCAGAGCCTGGCTCCATCCTCCTGACACCCACCCTTCACATATTTATCAACATTCACGAGGTCACCCCTCAGCCTCCTCTTCTCCAAGCTCCAGAGACCCAGCTCCCTCAGCCTTTCCTCATAAGTGAGATGTTCCACCTTCTTCATCATCCTCATTGCTCTGTGCTGGACACTATTGCTCTGTGCTGGACACTCTCCAGCAGCTCCATGTCCTTCTGAGGGCCTAGAACTGGACATGAGACTCCAGATGTGGTCTCACCAGGGCAGAGTAGAGGGGGAGAAGAACCTCAGACGTCCCCCTCCCGAGGAAGGAACCCATGCCTTAGGAGCTGTGCTGTCCATACCCTTCCAACCATGAGTTCTCTGGCTGTGGATGCTCCTTGGTCCCTGCAGCAGGCACCATTCCCACCGCTGGCACCAAGCCCTTCACCAGCCCAGCTCTGCAGCCTGCCCAGCCAGGAGGCACCTTGCAGGAGTGAATTAAACTCCTCCAGGACTGCTCTCCAGCGCTAATGTCAGCTGGCATCACCCAGCCCGTGGCCAACTGTCCAAGTCTCTTCAGCCCCCACCAGGGAGCTCAACACGTTGATTGCTCCTGAGCTTGGCCCTGCCCAGCAGGACCTCCCTGTGCCCAGAGGCAGCAGAGTCTCTCTCAGGGTGGAAGGGAGACACTGAGCTGTGTGTCCTGGTGAACCTCAGGCCACCAGGGGCAGGGGATGCTCCCAGCACACCAGGAGCTCCTCAGCTTGGAGAAGAGACACCTCGTCCATGCTTTTAGGTATCTAAAAGGCAGGTGGCAAGAGGGTGGTGCCAGGTTCTTTGTGGTGGTGCCCAGCGCCAGGGCAGGGGACACTGGGCACCAACTGGAAGGCAGGAGGTTACTCCTAACCATCAGGAGCAACTTGTTCCTCGGGAGCATCCCAGAGCCCTGGCCCTGGCTGCCCAGAGGGGCTGTGGGGTCTCCAGCTCTGGAGAGACCCCAAAGCCACCTGGGCTGCTCCTGTGGGATCTGCTGTGGGGGATGGATCCTGCTCTGGCAGGGGGTTGGACAGGATGATCTCCACAGGTCAGCCATCTGGAAGCAGGCATCACAGAGCATTAGGAGCTGGATGGGACCTCAAAAGATCACCTAGTCCAGCCCCCCAAGGCTGTGTTTGCCATGCAGTTGCCCACCTGCAGTGGTCCTCAGCACACTCTGCTCAGGGACGAGTGCCTGAGGACACGATGCCCCCGTAGAACAAACCCCAGGTGCACCCTGTGCACCCCATCCTCAGGAGCTGCACCCTTGGGTGGGTCGGTCTGGGTTCTCAGACACAACAAGGGGGCTGAGGAGAAGAACCTGTGGAGGCAGGGAAAAGCCCACAGAGGAAACCAAGGGCTAGAACTCTGAAGGTGGAGGAGCCACACATGGCTTGGAGGGGGGATGTCAGTGCCCTTAGGAAGGTGCCACCATCAGCTCCAACAACAGCAGAGGAGAAGACGCAGCTGAGGCAGGTCTGGGCCTCTTAGAAGACAGCAAGTCTGGGTGGTGGTGAGTCAGAGCTCTTTGGCAAAGGCAGCCCAAAGGACCAGAGGTCCTTTCTCAGAAGGAGGGAGTGACAGCATTCCCCAGATGAATTTCCACCCATCTTTCCACACCCTCCCTTCCACGTTGCTCCCCCTTCTCCATCCAGCTGGACATCGCAGCACAAGAGAATCACAGAACATTAGGGACTGGAAGGGATCTGGAAAGATCATCTAGTCCAGTCCCCCTGGAGCACCATCACCCAGACCAAGTCGCACAAGAACATAGCCAGGAGGTAACTGTGTTGTCTGGGCACATGTGGTGAATCCCCTCTGGGCATTCCCAGATCTTTCTTGTCCTTCATGCACCTGAAAATGTCCTCCAAGATGTGAAGCTGACCAGACTGTAGCTCCCCAGACCCTCATTACCCTTCCTGAGTGATGGAATTGGGAAAGCAGACAACCTGCATGAGCCCCTCATGAGGGAGGACCTCCGAACCTCCATGGAGGCCCCTGAAGATTCTGTCTTCTTCCCTCCATGCACGGGTGTCCTGAAGAAGTCTGGATCTTCTTCCTAGAGCCTCTCAGCTCTCAACCCTTGGGAATGGGAGCACAAGACTTAGGAGGAGCTGCTGAAACAACCAGGGCTGATCAGTCTGGAGAAAAGGAGGCTGAGGGGAGGTTCTACAGCCACCCAAAAGAAGGTTGCAGAGAGGTGGGGATTGGTCTGTCCAGTCAAGACACAAATGAGTGGGCAAGAGGAAGTTAGCTCAAGCTGTACCAAAGGAGGTTTAGTTGGGATATTGGGAAGAACTTCTTTACTGAGAGGGTTGGCAGGCACTGGAATGGGTGGGAAGGGCGGTGGTAGAGTCCCGGTCCCTGAAGGGACTTGGTTTAGGGCTTAGGGATATGGAGTAATGAAGGGCTTGTCAGAGTTGGGATGACAGTTGATCTTGAAGATCAATATCATGGAATCATATCATCACAGAATCATTAGGGGTTGGAAGGGACCTTGGAAGATCATCCAGTCCAATCCCCCTGCCACAGCAGGATCATCTAGACCAAGTTGCACAGGAACATGTCCAGGTGGGTCTTAAACATCTCCAGAGAAGGAGACTCCACAACCCCCCTGGGCATCTCCTTCCGGTTCTCTGTCAGCCTCACTGGGAAAAAGTTCCTTCTCATATTCATGAAGAACCTCCTATGTTCCAGCTCACACCCATTGCCCCTCGTCCTATCACTAGATGACACTGAGCAGAGCCTGGCTCCATCCTCCTGACATCCACCCCTCACATATGTATAGACATTAATGAGGTCACCCCGCAGTCTCCTCTTCTCCAAGCTAAAGAGACCCAGTTCCCTCAGCCTCTCCTCATCAGGGAGGTGCTCCACTCCCTTCATCATCTTTGTTGCCCTACACTGGCCTCCCTCCAGCAGCTCCACATCCCTCTTGAGCTGAGGAGCCCAAAACTGGACACAACACTCCAGATGTGGTCTCACCAGTGCAGAGTAGAGAGGGAGAAGAACCTCTCTTGATCTGCTCACCACCCCCCTTCTGATCCACCTCAGGTTGCTGTTGGCCCTCCTGGCCACAAGAGCACATGGCCAGTGAAGGTGACAGAGCACTGGAAGGGGCTGCCCAGGGGGGTTGTGGAGTCTCCATCTCTGGAGACATTTAAATCCCACCTGGACATGTCCCTGTGCGACTTGATCTAGTTGGTCCTGCTGTGTCAGGATGGTCTTTCAAGGTCCCTTCCAACCCCTGCTGCTCTGTGATTCTGTGGCTCAGAAGAGGCTGAGCAGAGGTTTCTGCACCTCAGAGAATCAGGCCACTGAAGACAGTCCTGGAGGCCACGCTCTCTTCTGCCAACAGGCAGAGGAGACTTAAACAAACCCTTTCTCCTCCCCTCCAGTCTGACCTGGCTCTCTGAGGGGCATCTGTTAATTACTTGAGTCCATATCACAGTCAAACCTGCCTTGGTGGAGCTTAAGATCCTCCTGGTTCCTTTAAAAGCCTCTTCAGAGCGTTGGTTGCAAAAGCAGATCAAGACAAATCACCACCAAACTCTGGCCAGCTATGCCTTCAATTTGCCTGTCGAGTAAGAGGTGCCCAGGGCAAGCTGAATGGCTTCTCCAGTGACTGTGGAAGAGGTCAGGCCACCCCACAGAGCACCCACCAACATGGTCTCCCTGGACATCTACACTCAGGACCCTCGACCCCCAAGTCAGGAGCCAGATCTTTTGGATGGCTGCAGTGCCTACACATGAGGATGCAGGGACACTCAAGATGCCAACAGCACTCAAGACCCACCATGGGAGGAGATGGTCCCAATGTGCAGCCCATGGCAGAGGGCACAGGGAGCAGGGCCAGTCCTGCACAGGGTAGGACAGCGAGAGGTGCTGCTGTGCAGCCCAAACCCAGCAGGTCCATCATGAAGCCTTTCCTCACCAGGGAGATGCTCCACTTCCTTCATCATCCTCGTTGCTCTGTGCTGGACACCCTCCAGCAGCTCCATGTCCTTCTGGAGCTGAAGGGCCCAGACATTGACACGATACTCCTGATGTGGACTCTACCCTGGTGAGACCACATCTGGAGTCTCATGTCCAGTTCTGGGCCCCTCAGTTCCAGATGGACATGGAGACGCAGGAGGGAGTCCAGCGTAGGGCAACGAGGATGATGAAGGAGGTGAAGCAGCTCCCTGATGAGGAGAGGCTGAGGGAGCTGTGTCTCCTGAGCTTGGAGAAGAGGAGACTGAGGGGCGACCTCATTAATGTCTATAAATATGTGAAGGGTGGGTGTCAGGAGGATGGAGCCAAGGTGGTGAGACACCAGACTAGATGATCTTTCGAGGTGCCTTCCATCCCCTAATGCTCTGTGGTTCAGTGAAGGGAACAGTTGGTCCAACACCATCAGAACCAACGGGATCCAGTTCCCTCGACACAACAAATCGAAGATTGCGGAGAAGCAGAAACGCTGGCGCTGAACGTGATGGGCAAGTAGACACCACGGAAGGAGAAGACCTACTTAATCCAAAGCACAAACTGGCACAAGAATAAATAAACATAAATTTGCTGTGGACATGGGCTGAAAATTAATAGGATTCTAAACCACCAGAGGAGAAATGTTCTGCAGAGACGTTCTGACAGCAGGAAACGGCGCTGGGTTCAACCACTCATGGGTCACCAGAGGACAAGGACAGCAGTGGGCGGCGCGATTGATGTCTTGGAAGGCTGCAGATGCAAACTCTAGGAACAGGACAAGCTGGAGGAGCTCAAATTGTTCTTACAGAGCAAAGTGTTGGTTTAATTGGCAAAAGAAGCTCCTTGGGATCACTTGTGTCTGGAATGTTAACATCTGCCGGGATGGTGAACGGGGAGGGAGAACGGGGGAAACGTGAGGACCTCAGGAGCAAAGGGAGTTGAGTGTCACAGTGTCGTGGTGCATGGGTGTGGGCTGGAGAACAGGAGGTTCCACATCAGTATGAGAAGGAACTTCTTCACAATGAGGGTGACGGAGCACTGGAAGGGGCTGCCCAAGGAGGTTATGGAAGTCTCCTTCTCTGGAGACATTTCAAACCCACCTGGTTCTGTTCCCGTGTGACTTGGTCTAGGGGATCCTGCTGTGGTAGGGGGATTGGACTGGATGATCTTTCGAGGTTCCTTCCAATCCCTAATGTTCTATGTGAATCTATGATTCTGTGATTAGGGATTGGAAGGGACCTCAAAAGATCATCCAATCCAATCCCCTTACCACAGCAGGACCACCTAGACCAAGTCATAGAATCATAGAATCATTAGGGACTAGAAGGGACCTTGAAAGGTCATCTAGTCCAATCCCCAGGCCACAGAAACATGTCCAGGTGGGACTTAGACCTCCTCAGTTCCAGCTGACACCCATTACCCCTTGTCCTATCATTGAATCTTAGAATCATTAGGAATTGGAAGGGACCTCAAAAGAATCACTCTGGTTGGAAAAGACCCCTGGGGTCATCAAGTCCAACCATCTACCCTACCTTACAAGTTCACCCTTCACCATGAAGAGTCCTTCTTAGATTGATGGAACCTCTTCTGTTCCATCTCACACCCATTGCTCCTTGTCATATCATTAGATGCCCCTGAGCAGAGCCTGGCTCCAACCTCCAGAACACTCAGCAGTTGTCTCCAAGGATCCTCCTGCCATCCCAGAGAAGATGCCATGTGCAGGGGTTTCCACTCGGCTACTGCTATCGACTTGTGTGACGTGCAGAGGCAGAGAGAAAGTCATCTCAGTTAAGCTTCTCTAAAACAAGTGCAGAAAACATCTACTACTAAAAAAAAACCCTCCTTGGGAGATGGTTTTAGCTCAAAAGGGGGCGAACATGCATCACGAGGAGATCCGGCCAAGGCCTAGCATTATTCAGCACTTCAGCGCTGACTTTCACGACGGCATCGAGACTTCTCTTATTAGATCTGCAGGTGGATCAGGGCTGGAGTCCTGACAAACCAGCAGAAGCACCATGTGAAGATAAACAGGCTGCACTCAGAGTCATTAGAGGTTGGAAGGGACCTCAGAAGATCATCCAGTCCAAGTCCCCCACCACAGCAGGACCACCTAGACCAAGTCACACAGGAACACGTCCAGGTGGGTCTTAAACATCTCCAGAGAAGGAGACTCCACAACCCCCCTGGGCAGCCTCTTCCAGTGCTCTGTCACCCTCACCATGAAGAACTTCCTTCTCACATTGATGTGGAGCCTCCTCTGTTCCATCCTCCACCGCCCCTTGTCCTTCCTTGTCAGAAGACACTGAGCAGAGCCTGGCTCCATCCTCCTGACACCCACCCTTCACATATTTATCAACATTAATGAGGTCACCCCTCAGTCTCCTCCAAGCTCAAGAGACCCAGCTCCCTCAGCCTCTCCTCATAAGGGAGGTGCTCCACCTCCTTCACCATCCTCATTGCTCTACGTCAGACTCCCTCCAGCAGCTCCATGTCCTTCTGGAACTGAGTGGCCCAGAACTGGAGGCAACACTCCAGATGTGGTCTCACCAGCGTAGAGCAGAGGGGCAGAAGAACCTCTCTTGATCTGCTAACCACCCCCTTCTGATCCACCCCAGGACGCTGTTGGCTCCTGTGTGACCTGGTCTAGCTGATCCTGCTGTACCAGGGGGATTGGACTGGATGATCTTTCAAGGTCCCTTCCAACCCCTAAGGACTCCATGACTCCACGACCCATCCCTCGAGCACGTCGACCTCTCTGCAGCGGCCCCGCGACGGTCCGGGCGCAGAGGGGCTGCGCTGGCACGTCAGCCCCCGGCGCGTTCACCGCAGCAGCGGGACTCGTGTTTGGCGTTTCATGAGGACACCTTCTCCCACCAGGATGACAAACTGCATTTGTTTGTCTATAATTACAAGCGGGAGACACCTCCACACTTCACACTCCGGCGCTGCCTGTCTATTTATTGCCGTTTTGGCAAACTCAGATGTCACTGAGCAGGACCCTCTGGTTTCTTGGCTCTTTTATTCCTCCCCTCTCCAAGGTTTCTGTTCTGAAGGTTTGCGGGGGGTCTGTTTCCTTAATCGTTTGCTGTCAGGGAACCACAGAACATCAGGGATTGGAAGGGACCTTGGAAGATCATCCAGTCCCATCCCACCACCACAGCAGGATCACCTAGAGAAAGTCACACAGGAACACATCCATGTGGGTCTTCAACACCTCNTTGGCCACAAGAGCACACTGCTGGCTCCTGGCCATCCTGCTGTCCACCAGGACCCCCAAGTCCCTTTCTCCTCCACTGCTCTCCAACAGGTCAGTCCCCAACCTATACTGGTACCTATATTCCTCCTTAGTATCCCAGGACCTAGGTGGTCCTGCTGTGGTGGGGGGATTGGACTAGATGACCTTTCGCGGTCCCTTCCAACGCCCAATGTTCTGTGACCTGTCCAGGGCTGCTCACACACCAGCTGCCCCGGGCTGCTGGATCCTACCCTGAGCACAAATTGAAGCAGCCTTGAAGATCTATTTGTTTACTTCTTTTCAGTTGAGCAGCCAGAACACATCGGTGCCTTCACAGGTACCCTGAGACCACTCTGCAGCTCCTGCTCATCTTCTCCCCGAGCAGACCTGAGGAACCCTGGCAAAGCCCAACGTGCACGGGGAGGATGCGGGTCCCCGTCGCCCTACGGATCTTGCGACGAGTTCACGTCCTGTGGGGCTAAATGTGGGGCTCTGGATGCCAGGATGACCTACAGGATCCATTTCAGAGCTGGAGATGCAGCCCAGAGACACGGGAGGTGGTGCAGGGATGTGGGAACCCCTTGATGTCCTATTGATGGAAAGCTCTGCCCCCGGGCACTGCCTTCGTGTCTCATCAGTCTTCTGAGGGCCGCCAGCTCCAGTACAGATTGTCCCCTTCCCCATGGAAACCAAACACTTCTTCCAGCCCTCGTTGCTCGTCCTTTAGCAGGCTGTGAGTCCCTGCAAGTCCTTCCTCTGTGACCCCTAAACTCTGGTAGTTAGTGCTCGTTAGCATCTTCTGATTCCACTTGTCATGTGGATTGGACTGGATGGTCTCTTGAGGTCCCTTTCAATCCCTAAAACCCACCTGGATGTGTTCCTGTGAGATTTGGTCCAGGTGGTCCTGCTCTGGCAGGGGGATTGGACTGGATGGTCTCTGGGGTTGTTCTTGCCCAGATGCCAGACTCTACACTTACTTGAAGGGCTCAAGTGTGACCAAGATGTTATCAGTATGGCTGGACACCACGTTCTTCCGGTGTCAAGGGTTGGAACAGGCTACCCAGGGGGGTTGTGGAGTCTCCATCTCTGGAGATGTTTAAAACCCACCTGGACATGTTCCTGTGTGACTTGGTCTAGGTGATCCTGCTGTGTCAGGGGGATTGGACTGGATGATCTTCCAAAGTCCCTTCCAATCCCTAATGCTCTGTGGAAAACTTCTCAGCCTTCAGCAGGTCATTGTGAGACCAAAGACCCGTTTTCTCCTCCCCACCTCTTGCAGCAGAATCCCTACTCCCTTCAGGTTGATCTAGTGACCCAGATCTCCCTGCTCTTCCTTCTCTCAGGAAGGAGGTCACAACCTGCTTCACAGACAAGGAAGAGCCACCCCAGGGGCAGCTCTGCACCCTTCAGGATGGGCAGAAGCAGGTCCCACTTGCAGGAAGAAGTCTTGTAGACAACTGACCCAAGGCAGGAGCTTGTGCAGCTGCCAGGGCCCCATAGCAGGGTCAGATCTGTGGGGAGAAGAGAGGAAGGAAGAACAGATCCAGGAGGTCCAGCAGATGGGGAAGAGGGAATTCAAGCCCCAGACTTGGAAAGTTAAATGAGAAGGACTGGGGTAATTACCAGGCTGCCAGTCAGACAGGGAATAGCTGGATGTTCTACAGGAGTCGGTTCCACCAGCGTGACCTGTTTTCTTGGAGGAGCAGCAAATCTGAGGGAGAAAGTTAAACTAATGATTTCATGATAATTAAATGTGATGAGCGCTCCACGCGAGGCTGGCTTGGTCCCGTATGGCAACGGGGCCGGGAAACCGGGGCAGTGGAGTCGGCAGCAGCTCTGGAATATGGACTGGAAGCACCATGAGCTGTAGGTCGTGACCAAACGGTGTCACCGCCAGGAGGTCTCTAAAGGATCCTGCAAGATGCAGCTTGGAGAAACATCGATGGGTGACACAGAGGTGATCCTAAATCACATCATGGAAACATTAGGAAGGGACCTTGGAAGATCATCTAGTCCAATCCCCTGACACAACAGGATCATCTAGATCAAGTCACACAGGAACATGTCCAGGTGGGTTTTAAACATCTCCAGAGAAGGAAACTCCACAATCCCCCTGGGCAGCCCCTTCCAGGGCTCTGTCACCCTCACTGGGAAGGAGTTCCTTCTCATATTCATGAAGAACCTCCTCTGTTCCAGCTCACACCCATTGCTCCTTGTCCCATCGCTAGATGACATTGAGAAGAACCTGGCTCCATCCTCCTGACACCCACCCCTCACATATTTATAGACATTAATGGGGTCACCCCTCAGTCTCCACAGTCATAACCCAGCATCACCCCCTCATGCTCTACCTAGAGCCTGTTGGAGCCACGAGATCCAGCCAAGGGGATGAGCTCATCTGTGGACACCTCCTGCAGGTCAGCAGAGCTGGGATTCAGCTGCCCATGTGCACGCTCCCTGTGCTGCTTCGAATGCCTTGGGGTAGCCCAGACACCCAGATGGTGCTGAGAAACCAGACACAGGGTCTGTGGGAGACTCACATCCACGTAGGGTGCCTTGGAAAATCAAAGCTATTGCTTAGATGTTGGTATTTAAACAACCAAAGGAGTCCTGAAGCTCCAGCTGGGAAGGTCTGCAAAGAGATCCTGGTGGAGCCAGTGTCCGTGCAACAACCAGAGTCTGGGGGATTGGACTAGATGATCTTTCAAGGTCCCTTCCAATCTGTAATGATTCAGTGATTCAGTTGGCCACACAGACATCAGGTGCCATCTGAGATGTTCTGGAGACCCATCTTTGCCTCCTCCAGCTGTCATTCTGAAAGGGCATGGGGTCAAATAGAACCACAGAACTTTAGGGGTTGGAAGGGACCTTGAAAGGTCATCCAGTCCAATCCCAACAGCAGGACCACCTAGACCAAGTCACACAGGAACATGGCCAGATGGGTTGCTCCTGGCTCAGGGCAGGACACTCTTCACTCAGATGCTCCCACAGCTCCAAGATTTTCTACAACTCCTCTACAGCTACTCTACAGCTACTCTACAGCTACTCATTGGCACCGACAGCAGCTGCACCCCAGCTCTGGGGGTCTGGACCAAACAAACTCTCAGCC
>VXBP01000442.1:118643-128816 GCA_013400115.1 Rhinopomastus cyanomelas | reverse complement strand
GAGAGGAGAGGAGAGGAGAGGAGAGGAGAGGAGAGGAGAGAAGAGAAGGTTTGGAGCACCTCCCTTATGAGGAGAGGCTGAGGGAGCTGGGTCTCTGGAGCTTGGAGGAGACTGAGGGGTGACCTCATTGATGTCTATAAATGTGTGAAGGGTAGGTGTCAGGAGGATGGAGCCAGGCTCTGCTCAGGGGCATCTAGTGATAGGACAAGGGGCAATGGGTGTGAGCTGGAACAGAGGAGGTTCCACATCATCATGAGAAGGAACTTCTTCATGCTGAGGGTGACAGAGCTCTGGAAGGGGCTGTCCAGGGGTGTTGTGGAGTCTCCTTCACTGGAGATGTTTAAGATTCACCTGGATGTGTTCCTGTGCGTCTTGATCTAGGTGGTCCTGCTCTGGCAGAGGGATGGGACTGGATGATCTTTCAAGGTCCCTTCCAATCCCTAATGCTCCATGATCCTCTGGCCAAGCAGCACCCTGGCCACTAGACTACCTCAGAGAAGGAGCAGCTGTTCATTTAGACATCCATGAGAGTGGAGATGTCTGAGAACTTTCATCCTTGGAGAGCTCTCTGTTGCCTCATTCCCTGGCAGGGGTGAGAGACCGCTGTGCAGCCACAGTGCCAGGGCTGCAGCCGCTTTAACCATGCGGAAGATGTTAGACAAGCAGAGCTGGCGTGTGAAAAAGCCACCTCATTTCACAGAGAAAGCAAATCCAAGCTGCAGATTTGTCTGCTCAGTGGCCTGATGTTTGTCCTGTGTCACGGGCTCAGTCATTCAGGGGAAAACATGTCATGTTCTCGCTACCTGCCCCTTCATCTCCACCTGCAGGCATGGACCCAGGTGCTGTGGAGAGGGTCCCAGGCATTGAGGAGAGGGACCCAGGAGCTGTGGAGAGGGACACAGGAGCTGTGGAGACGGTCCCAGGAGCTGTGGAGAGGGTCCCAGGAGCTGTGGAGAGGGACACAGGAGCTGTGGAGACGGTCCCAGGAGCTGTGGAGAGGGACACAGGAGCTGTGGAGACGGTCCCAGGCAACTGAGGAGAGGGTCCCAGGAGCTGTGGAGAGGATCCCAGGCACTGAGGAGAGGGTCCCAGCCAAGGAGTGATTTCCACTCCCTTCAGGGACCAGAGCCAAGACAAGCTGGGAAACATGGAAAACCCACCAGAGCAACCAGCTTGACTATCAAACCCAGTGAGATAACTGTGCTGGCAGCAGTGAGCAGAGGGGACTTCCCCACAGATACCCTTCCCATAGCCCCTCAAGTACTTGAGACCCCCCCCAGCCACTTCTGTACTTGAATTCAGGGTGATGGTTTGATCTAACCACGTCCCTGGTGGTCCTCAGGATGCCCCACAGCTCTTCCACCTCACTTGTCACTGGAACCACAGGAGCCTCCATCCTGGACTGAGCTTCCTGAGCCATGATCTTCCCTCTGAGCTCTTCTAATCCCAGTGTGAACACACTCAGCTTCCAGCCTGCAGCATCATGTGAAGGGGGATCCACAGAGGGATGTGGACGGGCCACATCCAGCCACACACTTCTCACGCAGAGGGGAACAGCAGAAGGTTGTCTCTCTCTCTCTCTCTGTCCCCCCCATCCCTGAGATGTCTGCCTTGATGCCTTCAATTCCCCCCATCCCAAGCTGGGCACTACCCCATAAGCCCTCCTTTGTGGAGGATCCAGCCTCCTTGCCAGCCCTTCTGTACCTCCTCCAGCGAGCTCCGCGGCCAGCTGCAGCAGATGCTGCTCTGCGCACACCACCCTCTTCCCTCTGAGTTTGGCTTCGTGTGTGTTTGAGCTGAATGGAATCTGTCGCTTGAGGCATCATGGGACCCTCTTCAGCTCCTTGCATTCAGCCCCAGACTTGGCTCTCTTGAATCAGCCTCTTTTTTTCCTCCCCCCTCCCCTACAAATCCACCAGCTTCACTATTCACAGCCTCCTCTGCAGCCCTGACGAGGGCTGCGACCCGCCGGGCACCGGCCACGTGGGGAAACGGGGCAAGGGAGGGCATTGGCCCCTTCTGCAAAGCTCTGAGACCATGAGACCTCCACTTCTGGAGGCTCCAAGAGTAGAAGGAGCTGGAGCTGCTGCAGAGAGGCCAGAGGAGGCCACCAGGATGCTGCAGCCCCCCTGCTCTGGGCACAGGCTGAGGGAGCTGGGGCTGTTCAGCTGCAGAGGAGAAGGTTGTGGAGGCACCTTGGAGCAGTGCTCCTGCACATAGTCATGACCCAACAGACCTGCCTCATCACCCCTTGTGTCCCTGTAGGTCACCGCAGCAGGAACCCACCTCAAACACACAAAGCCCCACATACAAGTGTTCCAACCCCACATCACCCCGGGCCACCGGCTGGCTCACACCTTCTGGGAGCTGGGAATGCTCCTGAGCTTTGTCTTCCTTCCTGAAGAGCCAGGTGAAGCTCTTCCCCAACCCACTGGGTTCAGCCAAGCATCTAATGCAATTACTCTACAACCTTGTTTCTGACAGTTGGAGGCCGTCTGGGCGCTGACTCCCACCCCTAAGTTGCCCCAGGGCTCCCTCACGCACTGGCATCATGCTCCTGCATCCCTCAGGGGATGGTTTAGGCACTGATGTGGGTGTGATGCAGCCAGAAGCTGAGCAAACCGTGGGCTGGACCACAGTGAGTGGCACCAGCAGGTCAAGAGAGGGGACTGTCCCCTTCTGCAAAGCTGTGAGAGGACCTCCCCTGCAGTCCTGTGGCCACTTCTGGGGGCCCCAAGAGCAGAAGGAGCTGAAGCTGGTGCAGAAAGGCCAGAGGAGGCCACCAGGGTGCTCAGAGGGCTGCAGCCCCTCTGCTGTGGGGACAGGCTGAGGGAGCTGGGGCTGTTCAGCTGCAGAGGAGGAGGCTGTGGGGGCACCTTGGAGCAGCTGCCAGGCCCTGCAGGGGCTCCAGGAGACTGCAGAGGGGCTTTTCCTGAGGGATCCAGGGCTGGGACAAGGGGGCTGGGTTCCAGCTCCCAGAGGGGAGACTGGGCTGAGCTGGGAGGCAGAAATTGGTGTATGGGAGGGGGCTGAGGTCCTGGCCCAGGTTGCCCAGGGAGGCTGTGGCTGCTCCCTCATCCCTGGCAGTGTTGAAGGGCAGGTTGGCTGGGGCTGGGGTCAGCCTGGTGTGGGGAGAGGTGCCGCTGCCCCAGTCAGGGGATTGGGGCTGGGGGAGCTTTGATCTCCCTTCCAGCCCAACCCAGTCTCCCAGTCTGGTGTCTATGATGAGCACAGGCCACCCCAGGTGCCACCATTGGCCATTACCTGGTCCAGTGCTGAGGAACACTCCCAGCACCGATGGAGCTGCTCTGCTTGTCCCCTCCATCGGGGCTCCCTCCCAGCCCAAACCAGTCTGGGTCTCTGTGGTTAAAGCACAAGCCCATCAGCAGCCGAATGGCTTCTCTCCTTCGTGCCTGCAGGTCCACACCTCAGGGCAGAGCCACTTGGACACTGACCCAGCCAAAGGACTTCCAACCCCTACAGACAGTGTCAGAACAGAAACAGGGAAGGAAATGCCTCTAGAAGCAGACAGAATTTGCCCTTCAGCCTCAATTTGGCACCTTTGGGTGGCTTCCTGGCTTCTAAGGAACCCCCCAACCCACCACCCACCGCCAGGACCGTGCAGCACATCTGCCACAGAAGAGACCGGGGACTGTTGGCTCCAATCTTCACGCAAGTGGCTTTTAAATATTTCCCAAGGCAGAGCCAAGGATTTTAGTCATTGAGCTGCTCCCTTTGGTTTCCTTTTAACTGGCTTCCTCTTCTCAAACTCCTGCTGCCACAGCCAACCTCGCTGGCTCTTCCCCTTCGTGAGGATGTTGCAGCGCCCAGGCGGTGCTTTGGTGGCCACTGGTCCGGGCTCTGGGTGCTGGTCCACAGCTTCCTTCTGCCCTTGGAAGGTCTTTCACTGTGGGAACCCCCTGCAGCAGCCACAGGGTTGGGGCAGGGTGACTGCAGAGAGGGACCTGGGGGTTCTGACTGACAGGAGCAAGCAGGGTGCCCAGGTGGCCAAGAAGGCCAGTGGCATCCTGGCCTGGATCACAAACTGTGTGTCCAGTAGGAGTTAGGGAGGTGACTGTCCCCACTGCACTCAGCACTGCTGGGGCCAAACTTTGAGGACTGGGTCCAGTTTTGGGCACCTCAGGACAAGGGAGACATCGAGGGCCTTCATGGTGAAGGTGCCAGAGCCCTGGCAGGGGCTGCCCAGGGGGGTTGTGGAGTCTCCTTCACTGGAGATGTTTAAGATCCACCTGGACATGTTCTTGTGCCACAGCCTCCCCAGCCCAAACCGCACCGGAGGCCATTGTGGGGGGGTCTCAGAGAGGACCCAGCACTCAGCAGCACCTGCCCAACCAGAGCCTGGAGCAGCAGCTTCAGACACCCCGCAAAGGCTGCGCCGGCAGCCGGGATTTGGAGCCAGCCCAGAGCCGTGCCGCGAGCCAGGAGCTAATAAATGTCACCGAGCCCGCACAGAGTAGATTAGAAACAGCCATTTGGCTTTTGGCCACCAGCCCGAGCACTGCAGCCGCCGACACCTCCCCGGGTCCCCGCCGAACGTGAATGGACTGTGGGAAAAGCGCGTTGGGGATTCAGGAGCCGCCTGAGCGGGTTAAGCTGCCTCGGGGAGTCGCTCCCGGCGGCCAGGTCCTCGCTCCACACCCCAGCTCTCCAGCTGCTGCATCGTGCTCCGGTCACTGCTGCCTGTGGAAGAGCCGTTACCGGAGCGGGCTATTTGCTGAGGCACTTGGGTGCCCAGGCTGGCTAAGCCCTTAATGCTCTTAGAAACTCAACAGTTAAAGCAGATGAAGGTTATCTGATACCCCAGTGACCGCCAAGGCTTCTCCGGTCACCGTGTCTCCGAGCAGCCCCATCCATCATTTGCTCCTCAACAGCTGACGCTGCGTTCAGCCCCGTCACAACATCTGGCCAGCTGCAGCTTAGCGAATCAGCAGCCCAGCCCTCCAGCTGCTTCGGCACCTCTGCACAGCACAGCAGAGATGCTCCTTGTGCCGACTGCCAAACGTAGCCGGAGCACAGCACCGCTCGTTCGAAGAGGGTTGAGTAAAGCCTGAGGTCCACAAGTTGCCCAAACACAGGACAGGGCTGTAAAATCTGAGCTGGTTGGATGAAGGAGGTGTTGAGGGCTTGCTGCAGCTCAGTGAAGCTGGTGCAAGCCATGGGTAGCCCACCCTCCAGTGCTGGGGGCTTGGAGGCTTGTCTTCACTCCCTGTTGTCTTCTCTGGGCTTGCTATAGCCACAGAATCATAGAACATCAGGGGTTGGAAGGGACCTCGAAAGATCATCCGGTCCAAGCCCCCCACCACAGCAGGATCACCTAGATCCAGTCTCATCTCCAGGTGGGTTTTAAACATCTCCAGAGAAGGAGACTCCACAACCCCCCTGGGCAGCCCATTCCAGTTCTCTGTCACCCTCACTGGGAAGAAGTTCCTTCTCAGATTGATGTGGAACCTCCTCTGTTCCAGCTCACACCCACTGCCCCTTGTCCTATCACTAGAAGACATTGAGAGGAGCCTGGCTCCATCCTCCTGACACCCACCCTTCACACATTTATAGACATTCATGAGGGCACCCCTCAGTCTCCTCTTCTCCAAGCTCCAGAGACCCAGCTCCCTCAGTCTCTCCTCATCAGGGAGGTGTTCTACTCCCTTCATCATCTTCGTTGCTCTATGCTGGACTCTCTCCAGCAGCTCCATGTCCCTCTTGAACTAAGAGTCCCAGAACTGGAGACAAGATTCCAGATGTGCTCTCATCAGGGCAGAGTAGAGAGGGAGCAGAACTTCTCTGGATCTGCTAACTACCCTGCTTCTGATCCACCCCAGGATGCCACTTGCCTTCTTGGCCACCAGGACACATTCTGCTGGCCACCAGCACCCCCAGGCCCCTCTGCCTGCCTTGATGAGGACTGATTCAAATGGGAGAGTCCCTAAGTCCACGAAACCCAAGCTCTGGAGGAATCCCCCAGCACAACCACCAGGTTCTGGCTCTGCCACCTGGCAGAGCTCTGGGCTGACTCACAGGAGTGTGACTCAGGAGCGACTACCAAAGCCTCGGCAGAAGGAAATCAGGGACAAGACATTCCTGCAGAATCAGCCTTGCTGTGGGTTAACAAGCTCCAGAGAAGCCTGGGATGAGCTCAAGAGACAGAGATCCCCAGCCCTTGATCTCAGTGTGAAAGAGCCACAGGAGCCACAGAAATGCCCAGACACCCAGCTCCCAGCTCTGCGGGCCAGCCCGGGGGAGCCGCGTGGAGGACCCGAGGGCTTAGAGGACTCTTCTCCTTCCATCCTCCACAGCTTCCCTGGAGGCTTCTGCACCTTCTGAGCCTTCAGGGAGATGCTGCCTGTGGCTGGGCAATGGCAAACATGAGGTTGCTGAAGAGGACACGTGCTGTGTCTAGCACCCTTGGTCTAGGTGCTCCTGGCTTGGCAGGGGGATTGGGCTAGATGGTCTTTCCAGGTCCCTTCCAAGCCCCAATGTTCTGTGTGATCCTGTGATGATGGAGAAGGGCTCATTCTCCCTGTATCCTCCAAGCCCACTGTCCACTGGAGGGGCTACAAAGCATCCTAAGCTCAGGAGACAGAGCCAGACACCAGCAAGGACCAAATGCTGCCAACAAGGGGGGACAGTCTTCTCCCAGAGGTGTGATAACAGACAGACTGGGGTGGTCTAGGTCTGAGAAACCCCAGCTGACTTTGCTAAGGTGCTGTGGGAGATGTTTCAGCTCCACATCCCAGGTGGGAAAGTGATGCTGGGGCAGTTTATTCTGCAGGAGGTCCATGGGGCTGGGAGGTGTCCACAGATGCTGGGGGCTGAGGGTCAGTGGGAGGGGAGGGACACCTGGCTGCTCCTCCTCAGGGTGAGAGCCATGGAGCAACACCCCTCTGTGGATCCGTGCCGGGGAGCTCCAGCTCCTGGGGGTTCCAGGATGCCTGAGCGGAGGCGGTTGCGTGACATCAGCCCCCTCAGCCGCTTGTTGCTGCTAACAATCGGTCCCCAGCGATGGCAGATGCTCCGGGTGGCAGATGCTCTGGGGCTGAATCACAGAGATCTGTTGTGGCGAGCATCGCCTCAGCAGCTACTGCACGCCGAGAGCCTCCTCTGCCTCCCCTGCCTTTGCCTCCCGCCCCCCGAGATCCCCATCGGTCACCTCTCTGGAGCTGCCTGAGCAACGGAGAGTGGGGGGTGGGCAGCCTGTGATGGGCAGGGTGAGATGGACGGGGTGGGATGGATGGGGTGAGGTGGACAGGGTGAGATGGAGAGAGTCAGACCGACGGGGTGAGATGGACGGGGCGGGATGGACAGAGTGAGATGGACAGGGTGGGATGGACAGGGTGGGATGGACAGTGTAAGATGGACAGGGTGAGATGGACAGTGTAAGATGGACAGGGTGAGATGGACAGTGTAAGATGGACAGGGTGAGATGGACAGTGTAAGATGGACAGGGTGAGATGGACAGTGTAAGATGGACAGGGTGAGATGGACAGTGTAAGATGGACAGGGTGAGATGGACAGTGTAAGATGGACAGGGTGAGATGGACAGTGTAAGATGGACAGGGTGAGATGGACAGTGTAAGATGGACAGGGTGAGATGGACAGTGTAAGATGGACAGGGTGGGATGGACAGGGTGGGATGGACAGTGTAAGATGGACAGGGTGAGATGGACAGGGTGAGATGGACAGGGTGAGATGGACAGGGTGAGATGGACAGGGTGAGATGGACAGTGTAAGATGCCGATGGGGGTGCTGCGCCTGCAGAGGCAGGGCATGGCCGTGTGCTGCCAGCTGGGTTCTCCGCACTAGCCACTGCCTCGCTGGAGCTGGAGAAAGGGTTCAAGGCACCACCAGGAGCTGGGAGTCCTCCCTCCTGCAGCTGGGAGAGGGCACAGACTGGGGAGGGGGCAAAGGGTTCTGTGTGCTGCTGTGACCTCCCTCGCTGAAGCGCCACCTCAGTGAAGGACCAACCAAGCAAAGACATCTGAGGAGAGGCTGGAGGACACCCTCCCAGGACCCAGCACAGTCCCCCTCCACTTGGCCTTGCCCTGTCCCCAACCCATCAGACATCCCAGCTGGGGCCACCCACAGCTCCTCTAAGGTTGGCTGCAGGAAGCCACAACGCGAGCGGCATCACCTCCAGAGTGACCTGGGGTGGGACAAGGGGGCAGAGCAGCGATAGCTGCTGTGACCACCACAGAGCTGTTCCTCCCACAGCCCCTTCCCACAGAGGCGATGACTAACAGAAACATCCCCGTAGCAGCAGCAGCAGCAGCAGCAGCAGCGCTTGTGCAGGGGAGCATCGGGGTGTGGAAAAGCTCAGCGCAGGAACACGTGAGGATGAGGAGGAGTTTGCACCGTGCGAAACAAATGTCCATGTCTGCTTCAGACCTACAGAAGCCCAAGGGGTTAATTTGTCCTTTAGCTGGAGCCTGGGCTAGAAATATCCGGCCTGGAAGGACCAGCACTGAGGATGACACCAGGGAAGGACGGCGCTGGGCGAAGGAGTTGCCTGGGAGATGCCACGGGACGGCGAAGGCTGGAGAGCAGCTTGGAGGTGCTGGCTGCCAAGGACTGGAACAAATGCAGACTTCACCCCAAATGGGATTCAGCTGCAAGGACTGGTTGCAGGACCTGGCAGTATGTGGGCTGCAGTGGGGACAGAGAAGTCCTCGGTCCAGGGGACAGAGCCAGGCTGAGCCACCTGGAGTACTAGACCTCCCCTGGAGTCCTGCGGCCACTTCTGGGGGCTCCAAGAGCAGAAGGAGGTGGAGCTGGTGCAGAAAGGCCAGAGGAGGCCACCAGGATGCTCAGAGGGCTGGAGCCCCTCTGCTGTGGGCACAGGCTGAGGGAGCTGGGGCTGTTCAGCTGCAGAGGAGAAGGCTGTGGGGGCACCTTGGAGCAGCTGCCAGGCCCTGCAGGGGCTCCAGGAGACTGCAGAGGGGCTTTTCCTGAGGGATCCAGGGCTGGGACAAGGGGGCTGGGTTCCAGCTGCAAGAGGGGAGACTGAGCTGAGCTGGGAGGCAGAAATTGATGTATGGGAGGGGGCTGAGGTCCTGGCCCAGGTGGCCCAGGTTGCCCAGGGAGGTCGTGGCTGCTCCCTCATCCCTGGCAGTGTTGAAGGGCAGGTTGGCTAGGGCTGGGGTCAGCCTGGTGTGGGGAGAGGTGCTGCTGCCCCAGTCAGGGGATTGGGGCTGGGGGAGCTTTGAGCTCTCTTCCAGCCCAACCCAGTCTCCCAGTCTGGTGTCTATGATGAGCACAGGCCACCCCAGGTGCCACCATTGGCCATGTCCTCGCCCAGCACCGATGGAGCTGCTCTGCTTGTCCCCTCCCTTCGGGGTGGACACGAGGGCAAGAGGGAAGCCAAAGCCCAGATCTTCTGCCTTTGAGAGCAGGAGCTGCGCCAGGAACGGCCCCAGTCCTGCTGTGGCCCTGTGGTGGAGAGCCAACTTGGGCAGGCTGGGCCACCTGCCCCAGCGAATGGCCACCGGCCACCGGGCAAGTGGCCACTTGACTTGGTGAATGGGCACCAGCCTGCGGCCACTCTTCCTGTCGAGCAGCTGCCTGCCTCGCTCCAGTCAATGAGCCCCGACGGTGTCACCGGTGTTGTGGGACCCCCGGGACCGGCACCGCCCCGGAGCGGGGCGACACCCTGACACCCCGCGCCTCGGCTCGGTCCGGGGGCGGGGACCGGCGGGCAGGGACCCCCATAGAACCCCCTTCACCCCCCCCCAGCTCGCACCTGCCCCGCGGAGCGAACCACCGGGGCCGCGGGGTGGGGATGGGGGGGTGGGTCGGCGGCTGGATCGGATCCGTCTAACCGGGGGAGGGGGGGGTGCGGCACCGTGACGGTCCCCCCCGCCNGCGGCGGCGGGGGGGGCTCAAGGTCGCGGCGGCGGCGGCGGCCGCCGGTGCTGCCCGACGGGTCCCCCCACGGCGCCGCGAACCGCCCGGGGCGGGGCTGGGGCGGCGGAACCTTCCAGACAGGCCCCGGCGGGCGGCGGCGGCGACCGGCCCCTCCCGGTGCTGCCCGCGGGAGGCGGCTGGACCCCGCCGGGGATCCCCATCGCCCATCCCGCAGGATGGGCGCCCACCCCGCGGGACCCGGCGGTGACCCCCGGTGGCACCTCCGGGGTGCGGGGGTCCTTCACCGCGATGCGG
>VXBP01000442.1:86831-118623 GCA_013400115.1 Rhinopomastus cyanomelas | reverse complement strand
GATGAGGCGGGTCTCCTGCTTCGTCCCCCCTCCCCGAGACGCCCCGGTGTGACCCCCTCCCGTTCATCGGGGTGATGGAGCTTGGGGAGGGGCAGCCGCTCCCCATCCCACCGGGACTGCGGAGCCGGGTGCCTGCCCGGGACCATCCCGGTGCGCGGCCGGTGCCGCGTTGGGGGGCATCGCGGCGCCTGGTGCCCCCCCGGAACCTGTGGCTGGAGCATCAACCCGTGAGACAGACAAAGGCTGCTCCCGGTTCCGCCTGCACGGGCGATGCTACAGCCGAAGGACGGTGATGCCATCGCGGGGCCGGTGCCGTGGGCTGATCCTTGGCAGCCCCGCGTTTCCCAGAACCGCTCGTGGATGGTCGGCACCGCTGGGGGCCAGCAATTCCCGTGGGGTGGCTGGCGGCTGCATTTGCTGCGTCGGGACTCGCAGGTCGTGATGGAATCGCTGCTGCGTGTGTTTGGGTGGGGAGAGGCAGCGGCTCTCTGGGCTCTGGCCTCAGCCCCGTCTGTGCATTGGCATGGGGGAGATTTTCTAGTTGCCCCCCCCGAGCCCCTGTCTGTGGTGAGGGGACTGGTGTGAGCGTGTGGTCCTGAGGGCCGTGGTGGGAGTGAGGTCTGGGGTCCCAGCCTCCTTCCAGTGGCTCCCACCCACCAATCTGCCATCAGTCCATCTGCTGGAGGTGGTCGCTGTCACCAGTGGAGCCGCTCTGGGGACTGGTGTGGGTTGGTGGCTGCATTCCCATCCACGAATCCTGGGAATTATTCTGGTCGCGGCCACGGTCCTCCCACGGGAGCCCAAAAGAGTCGCTTGGGCGTGGGTGATGCTCAGTCCCACGGCACAGGGATGTCCCGACGCCGCTTAGGATGTGGGTCGGAGTCAGGCTGGAGGAGAGTGGCTGAGCAGCCCTGACAGGTGCCTACCTGAGGAAGTGTGGGGGGGGTCCCCAAGCTCTGGAGCTCTGTGTGGTCCCAGGGCAGGATACAGCCCGGATGATGACACTGCAAGATTTGGTCTGGGGTTGGCCTGCTGCTGTGGCCCAGCCCTGGCCAAGAGCTGCCAGCCTCTGCCTTGGCCAACGTGGTGAGACAAACCCGACCCCAAACGAGGGAGCAGAGCAGGTGGATGGCCAGGAGATGCTTGAGGAGAAGCTGCTGGCACATCCTTTGGGAGAGCCCCTCTGCAGCCCCCTTCCTGGGGCAGGGATGGAGCAGCTACCTGTGCTTGAAGAAACTCCTCACAGCTCTGGATTTTGAAGCTGCAGCGGCGGTGGGGGCCGTCAAGTGGCCTGGAAGCGCCGGTGCTTCCCACCAGGGCTGTGTGTGTGCTCTTGGCCGCTGTCGTGCTGCCATCGGCAGATTTCTGAGTGTTTGGGCTGCTGCGTGGTTGTCCTTGTTGGGAGGATTATTCCCTCTGCGGGGTTATTCCACTCCGGGCTTGTGTAACCCTTTTGTTTGAACAGAGCCCTACTGTTGTCCCATGGGAAGCCTCCGTGTGCCAAAGCCCGGCTTCTCGAGGCCGGCTGTGCCCTGTGCTTGGTAGCAGCCTCATCCCACTGTGGCACCGGCGCCGTGGTTCTGGGCAGCCCTCGATGAGCCGCACGGAGAGCCCCAGCCGGCTCCCAGCAGCGGGCTTGAGGCTGAGCATCACTGAGTGGGCTCTGCTCCTGCAGTCACTTACCTCCCAGAGCTGCTCCCCTCGTTGTGTGGGGTTCTCTCACTGGGAGAAGCCTCAGTTTGGAGGGTCTTGGCACTGGGTCTGTAGTTGACCAGGTATAGCTGCTCTGTCTCCTGCAAGAGGTGCTGGGGTTGGGGAGGTGGCCTGTGCACACACCTCCCCACTGCCTGAGGAGAGGCCACCTTGAGGTGTTTGAAGCCAGGTGAGATGAGCTCACAGCCTGGTGTTTGCAGAGGCAAGCTCCAGGAGATCATCCCCTTCCTGGAACACCTTCATCTCCCTGGAACAACAGTCCTCTTGCTGAAGCTGGTGGAGGTGTCTGCTTGGCCAGGAGGAGCTTTCTCTGTCTCAGGGAAATGCCACGTGCTGCTGCTTTTAGCTGGTGTCCCCAGTGTGAGAAGTCATCTGCCCTGCCCAGGTGAGACCAATGGCCAGTGGTAGAGCAGAGAGAGAGAGGTTTGGACCTTCACAAGGCTTGTACCACCCCTGGCCCTGGTCCTGTTGACAGGCTTTGGGGAGATGTCATCACTGGTCCTGACCAGACTGGGGAGGGAGCCTTCTGTGCCAGCGCAGGCCCTTGGCACCGGAGTAGAGGCGGCAGCGGCATCCCCGAGGAGCTGGCACCATGCAGGAGGAGCGGGAGCGCGACCTCCCCGCATCTCCCAGTACCTGGCGAGCCTGATTCCCAGTGACTCCGATCCGCTGCCTGGGGGCAACGAGTGGTCCTCGTGGTGGCGGCGCAGCGCGTCGGCCCCGGCAGAGCGTGGCTCAGCGGGCGGCCGGGCAGGGAGCGCGGGAGCCACGGCTCTGCTGCCTGGCACAACGCGTTAGGATCAACGTCCAGGGCTGGATTTGGAGACAATAGAGGGGATCAAGGGCTGTGCAGCTGCCCCGCCGCGTGCCCAGGTGGCCAGGGGAGACGTGCTGGTGCTGCTGACCCGGTGCTTCAGGGTTTGCTGCTCAGAGGGGACGTCCCCAAGGGAGGTGTGGGTCCCTCCTCCGCTCTGGAGGGAGATGGAAGGAAATGCCCTGTTTGCCCAGGACTCCTGGCTGGTGGAGATGTCCTGCTGGATGCTCCCTCTACTCAACATTCTCTCCATCACAGAACATTAGGGATTGGAAGGGACTTCCAAAGATCATCCAGTCCAACCCCAGCTACCACAAGAGGATCCCCTAGATCCAGTCACACAGGAACGTGTCCAGATGGGTTTTAAGAATCTCCAGAGGAGGACACTCCACAACCCCCTGGGCAGCCCCTTCCAGGGCTCTGTCACCCTCACTGGGAAGAAGTTCATTCTCGATGTGGAACCTCCTATCACCTTGCCAGGGGTGTTGGAGTAGCCAGAGTAGCCAGGGGTAGCATCAGGGTATCACCCGGGTGCAGGCACCACCTGGTCCTCAGCCAGATGGAGGAGCCTGTATTGGAGCAGACTCCTTCTTGCTTTCACCGAGCTGCTGTTAACCTGTTCTCACCCCAAAGCAGGGTGGGGAGCGACTGTTTTGGGCTCCCAGGGCAGCATGAGGGAGGTGGTGCCGAATCTGTTGCCCTTGGTGGTCCTGGTGGGCTCTGCTTGGGAGCTTCCGAGCTCCTTCCCCGAGGTCCCACCTTTGCTGCAGCGTTGGGGCTGCTGCAGGTGTCTCCAGGAGGTGTCTGCTGTGGAACCTCCAGTCTCATCCCCACTGGAACTGCTCTCAAGGCTCTTTTTCCAGCCCAGGCAGTGGCTGGGTTCTGGGGGGGTCGTTGTGGCTGCGTCTGCAGGGGCTGAGTTGCCACCTCCTCGTCGCTTGGCTCTTCGGCGGCTCTTTGAAGGTGACGCCAGTGCTGCAACACCCATGTAGTCAGATGTATGTGATCCTCCTCCTCTGAATTACTGGGTCAGCTCAGCTTGAGCCATCTGGTTGTGTTTTCTCCTCTCTGCTCTTGGCCAGGCATGAGAGCAGAGCAGCAGCAGGGCCTTCATCACACATGGGTGGTGGAAGTGGCCTCCCTGGTAGAAGGATCTTGCCTGGGAGGGGAGGGATCAAGGCTCTGGGACTGCTCTGGCTTCCACCCGGGGCTGTCTGTGGCAGAGGGAGGGCTGTGCTGGCTGGGGAGGGAGCTGAGCCGGGTGATGGGTTCAGGCAGCTCTGATGCCGGCAGCGCTGACCCAGACGAGGCCACCTGAACCCAGCCAGAGGCTGAGATGCTTCAGGAGGGCATCAGGCTCCGCTCCACAGGGAGCAGGCTGAGGGCACGGGTGCACAAGCAGGTGTTGGACGCTGTGGCTCCCACTGCAGAGGCTCCCTGGTGTCACTGGGATGTGCTGGAGGGCAGCAGTACTTGTCGTGGAGCCAGACAGCAGCATCTCTCAGGTGACCCTGGAGCTTGCCTGTGGCTGAGGAGCAGCAGAGCTGGGAGCTTCCTCTTGTTTCTGCTCAGGGGCATCTGCCCCCTTTCTCTGGTGATGCTCCAGGCAGTGCTCCAGCTACAGATGTTCTTCATCACCTCCTGGTACTTCAGATGATGGATTTACTGCCAAGCCTGGTGCAGAGCAGTAGCTGGTCCTGGCCACTGCTTGTGCTGCTGGGCCAGGTGAGCTGTGACACTCCTGGTCTGATGGGTGGTGGCACCGAGAGCAGCTTCATGGGCCACGGTGCTGCACGGGAGCTGGGTTCATGTTCTGTCTGGAGAGATGTGTGGTGCCAGTGTGGGAGGGGGTTGACCTGCTGGGGAGCAGCAGAGGGGAGAGGTGGGAAGGGACCTGGGAGTCCTGGTGGCCAGCAGGATGGCCAGGAGCTGTCAGTGTGCCCTGGTGAGGTCAAGCAAGCCAGTGGGCTTCTGGAGTGGATTTGAAGGGGGGGGACTAGTAGGTTGAGAGAGGTTCTTCTCCCCTTCTGCTCTGCCCTGATGAGGCTGCAGCTGGAATGTTGTGTCTGGTTCTGGAGCCCTCAGTTCCAGGAGGACAGGACACTGCTGGGAAGGGCCCCACGCAGAGTCCACAGGGGTGATGGAGAGGAGCATCTTCCTGCTGAGGGAGCTGAGGCTGTTCACCTGGAGAAGAGGAGCCTGAGGGGTGACCCCATGGATGCTGATAACTGTGGGAAGGGAGGGTGATGGGAGGATGGAGCCAGGCTCTGCTCAGGGTGGGTCCAGAGACAGGACAGGCTGGAGGTTCCATCTGTGTGCAAGGAAAAGCTTCTTCCCAGAGAGGGTGGCAGAGCCCAGGCTGCCCAGAGAGGTTGTAGAGTCTTCTGCTCTGGAGATGTTCAAAGCCCACTTGTCACTGTGTGACCTAATTTTAGGGGATCCTGCTCTGGTGGGGTGATTGGACTGGATGGTCTTTTGAGGTCCCTTCCAACCCCTAACCTTCTGTGATTCTCTAACAGCCCCAGAAGATGGGGTTTGTTGGTCCCTGTTGCCCCACGAGCCCTGGGGATGGGTTTTCTGGAGGTGGGATGTGCTTAGTGGTGCCTGTTCCAGTGCTGAGCCCAGAGCAGCAGCAGCTCCTGCTCCTTTCTGCTGCCATCAGACTTTGGCTCTGCCCAGCAACCAGTCCCATGTCTGGTGGAAGCTGTGAGGAGATGGACCCGGTGCTGCCAACAGCTCTACCACTGCTCTGCCCTCCAGCACCTTCAGCCCCAGCAGAGGAGCACAGGGCAGCACTGTCCCTGCAGGACTCTCTTGGGGTGTGTGAACCCCCTGCTGCTGCCAGAGCATCCACCACAGCAGGGCTGAGCCTGGGTGTCATCTTCTGCAAAGACTCTTCCCTCCCATCCTTCTGGGATGGTGGGGGGAGTCATCATTGGGGTGGTGCCAGTGGGCATCCAGACCATCCCCTCCCTCGAGGGGAGCAGAACCGCCTGGGTCACCCCATTTCTCATTCCTGTAGCAGTTGCCCTCTTGGGCAGCAGAGAGTGGCAGCTCCTCACACCAGCGTGGGCAGCGCTCTGCTGGCAGCTCCAGGTGGCCACAAAGCAACGAGCGGTGGACCAGGGCATCCGAAGCAGCACCCGTTCCTGAGCCACCTCGCTGGGCAGGCGGGAGATCCTTAAAAACAGAGCTGTCAAAGCAAAGAGCTCGTTCCCTTGGCAACAGTCATGTTGGAGATTGGCCTTAGGGTAGGAGCTTAAAAAACACCCTCGGAGAAGTAGTTATCAGCTGTTTGGTGTCAAACTGGAGGAGGGCCCTGGGAAAAGGGTCACCCTGCCCTGCTGGCTGCTGCTCTGAGCTGTCACTACTCATTTGCTGGGGAATTAGTCCCTTTTTGGAGGGTCCCAGGAGTGCTGTGCTGGTGCTTGGGTGATGTCTGCTGGCCTTTCGTCTCTGTCCTAGGTCTAGGAGTCCCTCGTCCCCTTGTGCATCGCTGAGCTCAGCCTGGCTTCGTGCTTTGCCCCGCGGGTCGAGGGGGCATCAGCTCGGCTCAGCTGGCTCCCACGGAAGGAGGTGGCAGCTGTGCCCGGTGCCAGGATTCCCCGACACTGCCGCTGCCTTTTGCTGGGCTAATTGGCCACCAGAGCGGTGTGAATGTGCAAACAGCAGCGAGCGGCGCTGCCAGCGGTACCCTGCGGCTGCCAGAGCTGCGGGCGGGAGCCGCTGCCGCCCTCCCAGGGGTTCCCTAGCTCCCTCGTCCCCTGATCGGGCTGCTCCTGTCCCGGCTCTGTGCAGGGGCTTGTCCAGCCCTGGGGTGGTGGGGAGGGAGTTGGTGCCTGTGGGGGCAAAGGGTGGGCTGAGGGGCCGAAGGCAGAGTCCTGCAGCTCCGGCGGGGGAGGCTGTTCCCCAGCTCAGCCTGTGGTGGTCAGGGAAGGCATCTGGTGAGGATGAACCTGCAGGCGTGCAGAAGGGGTTCTGGGTTCACTGGGAGTGTGGCCACCCGGGGCTGGAGGAGGGAGGACAAGGGGATCCGGGGCTCTGAGAGCTCCAGCAGCTCTTGCAAGTGGCTGCTGATTGATAGCTGGTTGCTGGCCCTGGTTTGGTTGCTTAACCCTGGGTAGCTGGTGGCTTTGGCTGTGCCCTGGGGCACACAGGTGATGCCCCAGGAGAAGGGGATGGCTCTGATTTGGTGGTGGTCTTGGCGCCTCATGGACCCCAGGAGCTGCTGCTCTCATAAGCAGAAAGCTTGGGACTGCTGGAGGCCATCAGTTGTGTCCTCAGGAGTTTCTAGAGTGGCATTGGGAGACCTGAGGTTCAGAGCAGGCTGTGGTGAGCAGCTAGGGGGGTCTTGCTTTGCCCCTTTGGCTGCTGCTGGGGAGAAGTGCCCCCCCTGCCAGCCCTGGGAGATGCCCCGGCTTGCTCAGAGGTGGCACATGGTGACGTCTCCAGTTTTCATCCTCCCCTAGACCAGCCTGGCTGCTCTGGTCCCTCCCACCACCACCTCTGGAGCTTCTCCAGGCAGCCTGGCCAGCCATCTGCTCCCTGCACCTCCCGCTGCCTGTGTCCTCCTCTGCCTCCCTGCACTGGTGCAGAGCTGTCCAGCCTCACTGGTGGCACTGGGCGCAGTCCTGGAGAAGGAGCTGGCTCTGGAGGTGCTGGGGCAGGACCCCATACCCAGTGGCTCCCAGAGGGATGCTGGAGCATGCTGGTGAGGCTGGATCCTGCAGGCAGCCAGGAAGAGGAGTAGGTTTGCAGAACCAAGAGCAGGTTCCCCCCTCTCACAAAACCTGGAGTGAGTCAGCTGCTGGCCAGGAGGAGCCAGGAAGCTGGGCTCTGGGTATCCCAGACTGTGGATTCACACACTGCTTGGATCAGCTCGTGCGGCAGGTGTCGGAGCTCATCGCTCCACCTGGGTGCCACAGGGCAAGGAGGATGCCCGTGGCTAGGAATGGAGCCCTGGAATTCATGGCTGCTGAGTGAATTAATAAAACATGGTCCTTGGAGAGGAGAGAGCTCGTCCTGGAAAGCGACTGTGTCAACAGAGATAAACGGGGTCTTTATGATGATGAAACCAGAATAAATGGAGAAGAATGTGGGGTGTGAGCAGTGTTTGGGTTGGGGCACCACAGCTGCAGACTGGGGGGGGGGGTTGAGCAGTCAGTGTTCTCCTCTGAGGCTGCTTCTGCCCCGACAGAAGTGTTTCTGTAGCCTGGAGGCAGCTCAGACCCACAGAGGGTGGATGGGCCTGGGAGAGGCTCCTGGCTGGCACCAGCTCCTGCCCACCTTCACCATGGTGGCCCCTCTGCCAGTGCTCACAGCTGTTGGTCAGTGCTCTGTCCTCCTGATGCCGTGAAGACTGCTGGGCTCTGCCCCTGAGGATGCTGCAGGTGGAACAGCCTCCTGGAAGGCAGGAGCTGGACCGTGGTGGCTTAGAAATCACCCCCCTACCCCGGGGATGTGGTGATGCAGAAGATGCAGGTGTCTGACTGGAGTGGCTGAGACCTGAGGAGGGCTGGTGCTGGCCAGGATGTTCTTGCTGCTGGGTTGTTGCTCCCCTCGCAGGCATGAGTGCAGCCCCCCTGCTCCTCCTGCTTCCCCTCATCCCTGCGACTGGGCATCTACCTCCTTTGCCCGGTGCCGGAGCAGAAGCTGCTCTGGCATCTCTGCTGTCACCTGGCTGGTGGGTGGGCACTTGGGCTCCTCAGTGGGTGGACCTAGGGGCTGCTCTGGCCACAGTCCTGTGTGGCAGGGGGTGGGCGAGGGGCCTGTGCCAGCCTGGGCTGTCAGGTGGCAGCGACGTGGTGCTGGCAGTGCCCCCTGGCACAGCGATGGCGGATGCTACCCTGAGCACCCAGCACTTGTCCTTGGGGCTCACGGGGGCTGTTGGAGCCATCAGGCCAGAAGGACCCACAGGCTTCCACTGCAGCAGCTTTCCAGAGCATCTTCATCCCCCTGAGCCCTTGGGGTGCCACCCAGTCACCCCAGTGTGACAGGAGCTGCCCTTCACCTTCAGGGTCTGAGCAGGAGGATGTGGTGATGCTGGAGCTGGTGCCGGGCATCATCCTCAGGGTGCTGCTGTCCCCAGCTTTAGGGGGGACCCTTTGTGCCCCCTCTGCCTGCTCCCCCCTGCTGCAGCAGCTGCCCCTGTTCCATCGAGGGCCGGCAGGTTACGGCTGCCGCGAGTGTTAATTAAATGAAGGCCGGGCTGTGCCCATCTGCTGTGCCAGGCGCTTGGGCGAGCATCTGGGTCATGCCCTGGGGGGCTGTGTCCCCCACCCCACCCAAGCCAAAGCATCACCTCCAGGGATGCCCCACCGTGGGGTCCCCAGGGCTCAGGAGGGAGGTGGCTGATCCTGGATGGGTCGTTGGCCCCTGCCCCATGGGCACAGACCTTGCTCTGTTTAACCTCCCTGTTAGACCCCGTCCTCGCTCGCATCCAGGCTGGAGCAGTTCAAGCCTGGACAGCAGCAGCTTCTTACCCCCCCCCCAATTACTGCAGCAGCACCAAGTCGTGGGGTCGTTCAGCCCTGAGCTGCTTCCACCCTCCTCCCAGTTAACTGGAGGCTCCCCAGGCGGTGGCAGGAATACGGTGCCAGGGGTCCCGAGCCAGGGTCCCTGCCCAGACCTGGGTCACTTGGGCTGAGCTGAGGAGATGCTCTGTGAACCTGGGGTGAGAGCTGAGCACAGGTGGCAGCAGTGTGACCCCGCTGGGGTGGGGAGAGGGGTGCAGCACCCCGGCTGGCAGAGCCCCAGGCAGGGCAGAGCGGAGCCTGTCGCTGCTCCAGGGCTGTGCAGCAGCTCAGAGCCAGGGGTGATGCTTTGGCTGAGGCAGCACAGCCTGGGGAGGGCCCTGCAGGGACCAGGAGCAGCACAAGTGAGAGCAGGTCCCCTCCAGGAGCAACAAGGAGAGCAAGTGGCCACCCAACAGAGCGAAGAGGTGGTCAGTGGAGCATCCCCTTGCACAGGCACGGAGGCACTGCCAGGGGCTGGAGCAGAGCTCGCTGCCTCCTCAGGTGCCTTCAGCCGGTGCCGGTGCACGTGCCTGGCACTTGCTGCTGGCACCAGCAGCCCCCAGGGCTGAGCTGAGGGCCAGGCCTGGCACAGGAGCTGCCAACCCAGCAGGTGCCGTGGAGCCGGCCACAGGATGGATCCTATCTGCTGGTGCTGCAGCTATACTGGGGCTGTTCCCTGCTGGAGACTGGGGTCACACTGGAGCCCCTACACTGGGCTGAAATGTGCCCATGAGCAGGGTCCCTCTTGTCCCCGGGGTGCACTGGGTGGCTCTGCTCCAGGGGTGCCTGTGGGAGGGGGACATGGAGGGGTCTGTGTGTTTGTGCTCCAGGGGCTGCTCACAGGCACTGTCGCACCCTCACACCAGCAGCTCCCTGGGTCCAGCCTGACCTCTGCCAGAGCCTCCTCCTCTTCCCCACAACCCAGAGCAGCTGAACTGGGGTGACCTGTGTTCAGCCTGACCTCTGCCAGAGCCTCCTCCTCTTCCCCACAACCCAGAGCAGCTGAACTGGGGTGACCTGTGTTCAGCCTGACCTCTGCCAGAGCCTCCTCCTCTTCCCCACGACCCAGAGCAGCTGAACTGGGGTGACCGTGACTCAGCCATCTGGGACTTGGGGTTAGATGGAGGAAGAGAGACATCACAGGACAGTGAGAAGGAACTTCCCAGTGAGGGTGACAGAGCCCTGGAAGGGGCTGCCCAGGGGGGTTGTGAAGTCTCCTCCTCTGGAGGTGTTTAAAACCCAACTGGACATGTGATAGATCTCCAGGGGATCCTGCTGTGGTGGGGGGGTTGGACTGTGGGTGATCTTTGGAGGTCCCATCCCTGATGGTCTGTGTGACAGCTGTGATCAGCCCTGTCCTGGAGCTGTCCCAGGGGGCTGGAGTCAGTGGGATGCTCCTCCCTCCCTGCCTTTGGCTGCTTGGGGGTGCTCGTGTGTTTCTGGGGTCCCGCTAACTTCTCCTGTCTGTGTGCAGAGAGCCAGCCCACGACGTCGGACGAGACTGTGGTGGCTGGTGGCACAGTGGTGCTCAAGTGCCAGGTGGAGGACCCCGATGACTCCTCACTGCAGTGGTCCAACCCTGCCCAGCAGACCCTCTACTTTGGGGAGAAACGAGGTATGTGGCTGGAGCTGGGGGTGGGAGGGCTGCTCCAGGAGCAGAGCTAAAGAATCGCTTCCAGCTCGTCCTGGCCAACCCTGACCCCAGCTGGCCCAACCCACTGCTGACCCCTGGCCCTGAGCTCCACATCTGCCCAACTGGCAAACACAGCCAGGGCTGGCAACTCAACCCCCTCCCTGGGCAGCCTCTTCCAAGGCCTGAGGATCCTCTCCAGGCAGAAGTTTCTGCTCAGGGCCAACCTCACCCTGCCCTGGGGCAGCTGGTGCTTCCTCAGCTCAGCTGCTTCCCCAGCTCTCTGCACCCTCCTGTCAGGCAGTTGCAGGCAGCAGGAAGGGCTCCCTCAGCCTCCTCCTCTCCAGTCTGACACCCCCTCCTCCCCCAGCTCCATCAGCTGCTCCTCACGAGGTGCCCACCCTGACCCCAGCACTTGAGGGCCGGTGCCCTGGTGGGGCAAAGAGAAAGTGGAGCAGGGCTGGCGCTGGTCCCCGCCGCTCCCCACCAGACAAAGCCTGGACTAGCGGAGCAGCGCTGGCCCCGTTGCCCTCAGTGCTGTCCCTCTGCCCTCCAGCCCTGCGGGACAACAGGATCCAGCTGGAGAAGTCCACCCCCAACGAACTGACCATCAGCATCAGCGACGTGGTGCTGGCCGACGAGGGCGAGTACACCTGCTCCATCTTCACCATGCCCGTGCGCACCGCCAAGGCGCTGGTCACCGTGCTCGGTGAGCTCCTGCCGGCAGCCCCCGGGCATCACCCAGCCGGGCGTCGCCCACCCCGCTTCGCTGGTGGGTCGCCACCAGGGTGCCGTCTCTGGGTGGCAGCACAGCCCAGCTCACTGGCCTCCTCCAACAGGGATCCCGCAGAAACCTCAGATCTTCGGCCACGAGCAGCCCATCGACGAGGAGAAGATCGCCCGGCTGACCTGCCGCTCCTCCGGCAGCAAACCCGCCGCCCAGCTCCGCTGGAGAAAGGGCAACAAGGAACTGACAGGTGGGTGGCCGAGCCCCGGGGCTCTTCGCTGGGAGGGGAGAGCAGGGGGAGCACCAGGGGTGGCAGATGTGCCTCAGGAGCTCCGACGGGTCTAGGTTGAAGGGACCCCAGAGACTATCTGGTTCCAACCCTGATGGGCAGCAACACCTCTCCCCAGACCAGGTTGCCCAGAGCCCCAGCCTTGAGCACTTCCCTGTTTGTGCTGAGGGCTGGGGACAGGTTGTCCAGCAGCCTTGGGCCATCAGCTCTAACCGCCCCCCGTCCCCACAGACGAGGGCACCGAGGTGGTGGAGGACCCCAACGGGAAGACCTTCACGGTCAGCAGCCGGGTGGAGTTCCGTGTCACCAAGGAGGACAACGAGGCTGAGGTGACCTGCACCGTGGACCACGAGTCCCTGCAGAACTCCGAGAGGTCGACCACGCAGAAGCTGCAGGTCCACTGTGCGTGGCTCGGGGCGATGGTGGGGTGTGTGGGGACAGGGCTGTGGAGGGGGGGGACTGGTGGGACTGGTCTCAGCCTCCCTGGAATTCAGCAGACATCGTGCGGGTGGCCCTGCACCGGGGACCTTCCACGTGTAGGGTGCTGCTGGGTGTCACCTCCCCTGTGCCTGCACCCCCTGCCTTGCCCTGTCTGCTGCCCTGAGACTGGTGTGGGCCATCCCCTGCTGCCTGCCTGTCCCTGTGATGATGGGGTGAAAGACCTGCAAATTGCAGAGGGGGCACCCCAGAGTGCCCCCCCATGCCCAGGGGCAGGGTTTTGGGGTGCCAGCGGGCAGGGGCAGGCAGTCACCCAGCTGTGCTTCTCCTTTTGCAGACAAGCCGACGGCCAGGATCGAGCCGCATCCCCAGTACCCACGGGAGGGGGAGAAGCTCCAGCTGCAGTGCGATGGGCAGGGCAACCCCATGTAAGGACCCCCAACCTGACCTCCCACCTGCTCAGCCCCACTGGCTCCTGGCTGATTCATCCTCCCACTCTCCGGCCCCCAGAGCCATCGCTTAGCCCAGGCCACCACAAGGCTGGGCATGGCCACTGGCCCAGCCAGGCAGGGCAAGGCACCCTGTGGGAAGCAGGCAAAGCCCTGTCCTCTCCCTGGAGCAGCAGATCCACCTCAGCTCATCTCTAAACGGGCCATTCCCCTGCTGCTTGAATGCTCCCACAGCCTTGTCACCCTGTCCCCTCCCCAGCCAGGGGCACCCTGCTCTGCCCAGGGCAACTGGGAAGGGAGACAACACCTCACCCCTGTCCCGCTTCACAGCCCCCAGGAGTTCCTCTGGGAGAAGGAGGGCAGCGATGCGCCGCTGCAGCTGAGCTCCGACAGCGTCCTCATCTTCCCCTTCCTCAACAAGAGTGACAGTGGCACCTACGTCTGCACAGCCACCAGCTCCATGGGCAGCGTCGTGGCCAAGTACAACCTCGACGTCAGCGGTAAGCGGGTACCAGAAGCTGCTGCTGGCTTGGGAGCCAGGGGTGGGCTGGGGTGGGCACCTGGGTGCAGCAAGGTCTTGGCTGCATCCCCAACTCCTCCAGCCCTCCCTGTCCTTCCCTGCGCCCTGCAGGGCTGCTGCCTGGGCTCAGAGCAGGGTCGTGGCACGGCCCAGGCTGAGCTGAGATCCTCTGGTGGGGACTGGGAGCTGCTGGGGCTGTGGGCAGGACTCTGCAGGAGCTCAAGAGCAAAGCTCAGTGTGTGCTGCCACCACCAGCCAGAGCAGATTCCCAGATGCTGGTGGTGCCTCCAAGCCATGAGGTGCCCTGACAGCCTTCTCCCAAGGCTCTGGAGATGGGCCCATGGCTCCCCGTGGTCTGGCGTCTCATCCTGTTTCCCTGGAGCCTGTCAGCACCCCTGCCCCATCTTGGTGTGCAGTGGGGCAGCAGCTGCATGGTCCCACCCCCTGGCCACCTCTCCCTGTCCCTCTGCTGTTGTGTTTGCTGTCCTGGTGCCTGCTGTCACAGCTGGAGCAGAGCTGTGGCTTGTGAGGGGCCACCAGCACTTCCCCAGCCTATCCCAGTGCTGCTGGCCCCGCTCCTGCCCTCAGCAGCTCTCTCAGATTGGTGGGAGCCTCTTCCCCTGTGATTTCAGCCTTGGATTTGGGGTTGTCCTCCTCTTCCACCGAGTCTCTTCCTGTCTCCTCTCTACCAGCTTTGGATTCTCCTGTGTGCTCCAGCTCTTCCCATTCCCTCACCCCTTTCCCCTCCGCTCCTGTTGCAGGTGCTCTGCATCCTTCCCCTCCGCCGTGGCCGTGGCAGAGCCTGGCAGCAGTGGCACCCCGGGCACCCTGTCCTGCCCCTGAGACCTCTGAGCCCCCAAATGCCCAGCCCTGTGCAGTCATTCCTTCATCAACCCTCGTGCCCCCCACCTTGTCCCCCTGGGCACTGGGTCTGCACAGGGAGCTGCTTCCTGAGCCTGGCAGCACCCAGAGCCCTCCACACTCATACAGGAGCACAGCAGTGCTCGGGGTGCTCAGCACCCATCTGCAGGCTCAGAGCAGCTCTTGGGGTGCTCAGCACCCATCTGCAGGCTCAGAGCAGCTCTTGGGGTGCTCAGCACCCATCTGCAGGCTCAGAGCAGCACTTGGGGTGCTCAGCACCCATCCACAGGCTCAGAGCAGCACTCGGGGTGCTCAGCACCCATCTGCAGGCTCACAGCAGTGCTCAGGGTGCTCAGCACCCACCCACAGGCTCACAGCAGCTCTCAGGGTGCTCAGCACCCACCCACAGGCTCACAGCAGCTTTCAGGGTGCTCAGCACCCATCCATGAGCACACAACACCCAGACCACCCGTGTCCTTCACCCAGCTGGTGTCACAGCCCTTGGCAGGGGACCTCCAGCCCTGAGCTCTGTTCCCCTTGTCCCATCCCCAGAGAGCAGGGACAGGGTTGTCCCCAGGTCTGCACCCAGGAAGGACGTAGGTGGCACCTCAGGGTGGGGATGACTGTGATCCCAGGACTCCCAGGCAGGAGAGTCCAAGTGGGACCCCTCAGACAAAAGGGGTGACCAGGGCTGTCCTAGAGGACAGCGGCAGGAGAAGTTGGGGGGGATTCCTGGCCCAGAAGAATGGGTCCCATCAGGTTGGGGGGTGCTGGGGCCCCCTCCGACGGGCTCCGTCGCTGGCACCTCCCAGGGTTGATTCATGTCCCTGTGTTCTTGTCGTCCTCCCCAGATCTTTCCCAGCTCCCCACCCCACACGTTCACTCCACTCCAGCCCCTCCGCCAGGCCTTTCCTAGCCCATCTCTCATGCTTCCATGGCCACCGCCTCATCCTTCACTCCAGCTCCCACCCAAGGTACCGTAAGCTCCTTTTCTCTCTCGTTACGGACCCGCTGCTCCCCTGCCCAGCGGGAGAAGCCCCGCAGGAGGAGAGCAGTGGCCCAGCCCCGTCCCAGGGGGACCCTTTGCCCTGCCCCAGGTGCAGCCAGGCTCCAGTCCCTGTGTGTTGGCTTCTTTTGAGCTGGGTGGCCTTTGCAGCTGCTCCCTCGGTGCTCCTGGGGTGCTGGCACCCTGCGCCGGGGCTGCCGCAGGGTCCTGCTGGCTCTCCTGGCACAGTCGGGCAGCAGCTGCCTTGTGTCACCCCTCTATCCTGTCAGCTCCCCTGGTGCTGTTTCTAGCCCCATCCTGTCCCAGTGCCCCCCATTAAATGGTTCTGTGGCTCCAAGCTGGTGGTTCCAGTCCATACTGGGAGTGGAAAGAGGGTCTGTCCCCACGGAGCAGGGCTGGGACAGGGTCCCAGCACAGGTGGCTCTACGAGCTGCAGCTGACTGGGGACTGGCCTTTGGGGTCCCACCTTCCTTGGGGTGCAGAGTGTGGCCCCTGCCAGCCTGCAGGGCACCTTCCTGCTGGCCCAGCGTGGGCAGGAGCGAGCCCAGCCCAGCTCTGCCACGGGGCAGCCTCCTCAGCTGTGGAGGCTGGGGCAGTGGGACGCTTTAGCGGAGTGGACACGGTGGTGGTTGGACTCGATGATCTTGGAGGTCTCTTGGAACCTCTGCGGCGTGAAGACTCTCTGCTGGTGGCTGAGCCTGAGGGCAGAGGTCACACAGGCTGCCCAGAGCAGGTTGCCAGTGTCGCCCACCTGCTGGGGTGCTCTGGGTTTGCCCAGCACAGCTCTGCCCACGCAAGCAGGGACTCCTCTCCAGCAGGAGTTGGCGTCGGTGGCCGTTGCTTTCCCCTCTTGCCTCCCCCCCGCCTTCCTCTCTCTCGCTCCGGCCTCGACGGCTTCCACGCGCCGTGGGATGGAGCCGGTGGCACCGAGCCGGGCAGGACCAGCCCCTCTGAGGCACCAGCCTGCAGCCCTGAGCCAGACAACCAGGACCCCGCTGCCACAGCAGGGTCTGCAGTGACTCCTCTCTGTTTTCTCTCCCTCTGCTGCCTGGGCAGATGCCAGCCCGGTGCCCTCAACCTCCAGCACCTACCACGCGGTGATCGGCGGGGTGGTCGCTGTCATCGTCTTCCTCCTGCTCAGCCTTCTCATCGTGCTGGGACACTACCTGATCAGACACAAAGGTACGGGGGGGCCCAGGGGCTGCGTGGCCCAGGGCCAGTGTTTTGGGGTGGGGGGCACAGACCCGAGACCCCAGCGCCAGGCTGGAGCAGGCAGCCTGGGGCCAGGGGCCAGCTCCCCATCCCGCAGACCTGCCCCGGGGCTGGAGAAACCCAGTGCAGCCAGGAGAACCCTTCCAGGGACTGGAGGTGTGGAGGTGCCCCAGTGAGTCCCTGGAGCTGGGCAGCACCCGGGCAGAGGTGGCTCCTTCTATCCATCACAGCTGGTCCTCGCTGGGCCAGGAGTGCCCCTGCTGCGTCCCCATCTGTCCCTGCCCTCCTCACCGTCCCTCAAGCCTTCTCCACCCCGTTTCCCTCTCCCCACCCCTGGACTTCTCATCCGCCCGGCAGGTTTGTGCGTAAGACACGGGGAGACGGTCCCACCCAGGCACCGGCCAAGTCCCGCAGTGGCGACGTGTGAGTAAGAGCCCTGCGCCCCTGCCCTCGGAGCCCTCAGAGCCTCCGTGCCCAGAGCGAGAGCCGCCCCCAGCCGCTCCGAACGGGAGCCTCCAGCAGCCCGCGCTTGTTCCCCGGGCAAGGAAACCGGTGGCTCTTCCATTTCAGTCCAAACCCACCAGATTCTCCGTTCCAGCCGGCCCTCGGGGCCCCTCCAGGCAGCCCAGGCTCCCCGCTGCTTGCCCAGGGTTGCTGGCCCCCAACCTCAGTGACGCTGACCCCCTTCTCTCCCCCCACGCACAGGTACTTACCTGACCCACGAGGCCAAGGGCTCAGACGACGCCCCGGACGCCGACACGGCCATCATCAACGCCGAGGGCGGCCAGGGCGGCGGCGACGACAAGAAGGAGTACTTCATCTAGGAGGGCCGTTGGAGAGCAGGGAACGGAGCCGCTGGGCCCCGATGGAGACCGCCGAGACCACGAATCCCCCCACTCAACCCACCTGACTTTCCCCTCTGGCGCCCGGCGGGCGGCCGGCGGACAGGCAGCGGGATGGCGGGACACAGAGCGGAGAGCCACCGGCCCGGGGACCCGCCGCCGCCGCCGATGCTTCTTGGACTTGTACAGACCGTTGCCACTCCCGAGCGGCGAGCGCCCCGGCCCCGCTTGCTTGCCTGCGCCCCCGTCCCCGCGCTCGCGTGGAGCCCAGACCAACCGTGAGTGAGCGAGCGAGCTCCTTCCTCCGGACCTTCGCTTTTGGTTTCGTGGCTGCTCTTTGCTTCCGGGCCCCCGCCCGGGGGTGTGGGGTGCTCTGGGCTGGGGTCGATGTAGCTCTTCAACCCTTTTCCCCTTCGTTTCTCTCCGTTTCGGGTTTCTTTTGGCATCCCAAGGATAAAACCAGCTCCGGGCTCGCGGCGTGAGCTCGAGGTGGCCCCAACGGTTGCCCTGGGACCCCCCCACCTCCTCACCGTGGCTGTCGCTCCCCGCTGGGGCCAGCAGCGGGACGGGAAGAGGGGGCAGCGCCTCGAGGTCTGGGGTGGCGGGAGGGATCCCGGGTCCCTGCCCTGATTTTATCCTTGGTGGTTCTTGTGGAGCAGTTGCCCGCTGGGGCAAAGAGGTGTCCTCGTGCCGTGGGTGTGTGCTGGTGGGGGGGTGGGGATGAGCTTCCAGGGGGTGGGGACCACTGAGGCCCCCCCAGAAAAGGCTGGGAGCTGCCCAGCGCCGCAGCTCCCCGGTCCCGCCCCAGCGGGAGGGAGGGGAGGGCGGAGGTTGGGGGCGAATCCAGAGGTGAAACAAGAGGAAGGCCCCAACTTTGCAGATTCTTGGGTTGGTTGGAGATGTTGAGTGAAGCCATCTATTGAGAGGTTCAGTGCCCCGAGCGCTGGGCAGAGCCACCGGGCCTGTGGCCACCGCCGCTTCTCCTGTTGCTGGCCTGGCTCTGGGGGGAAAATAAGGTGGTTTGGACCCTTGAGGGCTCTTCAGCCACAGCTGGTGGCACCATGAGCTGAGCCAGAGACAACCTGCTCCTCAGCAGCAGCAGCAGCAGCCCATGGTGGCCACAAGGCTTTGGGGTTCCTCTGGCCGAGGGGACGTGCAGAAGGGGCTTTCCCACCCTCTCCAGCATTTCCCCAGGGTCTGCTTGGCCCAGCCTGACCGCAGAGCTTGTGGGCTGGGGCTGCTGGGGACCGTGAGCCCCAGCATCTGGCACGGGCACCCCACCTTGGCATGAGGTGCTGCAGCTTGTGAGGATCCCCATCTCTTGGTCTGGGGCACAAGGGGGTCGCCTGCTGCCCGTCAGCTGGGCACCTCTCTGGCTTTGGGTTGTCTGGAGGCAAGGAGCCCTCTGGAGAGGAGCAGAAGCCCTCCCTTTGGAGGCTGAGGAAGAGCTCGTGTGGGTCCCAGGGTGGGGGCTTGGGCATCACAGAACATGAGGGGTTGGAAGGGACCTCGAAAGACCATCCGTGTGGCTCGGGGCGTGCGGAGGGTGGCCGCAGAGAGCCCGTGGGGCTGGGGCCGAGAAGCTGAGGAAGAGGAGGCGGAGAGACTCAGCCAAACGCAGTCCCAGGGCCGTGGCCGTGTCCAGATGTGACGAGGTGGCCGAAGCGCGTGTCGGGGAGACGCGGGCGGTGGGGCTTCAGCACCCCGAAAGCCTCTGTGGTCAGAGGGGGCAAAGAAAAGCGGGGGGTTTCTCCTCGTGGCTGCTCCCTTGCCATCACTCTTGGAGGAGGACGTTGACCTGAGGGTCCACAGTCTAGTAGACATCAGTACCATAAGGACATGGTTTTCAAGTAGATTTGGATCTCCTCGGAGGACGTGGAGCTCTGGGAGGGAGAGCGAAGGGAAGTGGGAGATGAGATCAAACTGGGGAGGCATCACGGTGGGACCTGCTGTGTCTCAGCCCTGGCGGGTCCCTCGTCCCACAGTCGTGGGAGCAGGGGTGAGGCTGCACCCGCGAGCAGCAGCCGAAGGGCTTTGGTGGCTGGAGGGATCCCTGGACCCCCTGCCATGGCTATGGGGGTGATGGACACCCCACGTCACCTGTGGTCCCGCAGTGAAGAGGGAGGTGCCGTGGGACGGGTGTGAGACTGGTGGGGCTACCGTGAGGAGGTGCTGCCGGGTCCCTGCCAACCCTTGTTCCTCACCCCACATCTTTCCAGCCCCTCCACCACTGCCCACGGTGCCAGATGGGGGGGGAGGCTTCTGTGGGAGCCCACAGGCACAGTGGGGTGCGAGGGGCACCCAGTCTTTTGGGGTGAGGAGGACTCAGCGTCGGGGTGAGCAGCTGGGAGCGTGCGATGGGTGTCCAGCTGGGCGTGAGGAGATGCAGCCCATGGAGGGGCTGGAACGGGTCCTGTTCCCACAGGACACCGGGGTCGAGGCTGTCGCAGGGGGTGACACCGATGGTGGACGGGGGGCCAGCAGCACTGCTGGGGTGGCAACACGAGGGACTCGCAGGGCAGAGGGGACATGGAGCTCTCATCTTCCCCTGTGAGACTGTGGAGGGAGTCACCACGTGCCCAGGGCACCGTCCACCTCCCTTGGCCTCAGTGGGACATCCTGGTCAGCCGCATGGGCCAGGGGTCCTCCAGCCCCGTGGGCGCCCTGTGGCACCAGGGTCGCGCCTGAGGCATCCGAACGAGGACGCAGCTGGGGCAGCCGCTGCGGGAGGAAGGAAGGAGGGTCTGTGAGCCCGTGGCCCTCGTTCCCCGCCGCTCCGCGGCCGCTGCCCAGCCGGCACTGAACTCTCAATAGACACGAAAGCCATATTTGTAGGGAGCTCTGGAGACGCCGTGGGGCCGCAGCGGGGCAGGGCAGAGGATGGTCTGTGTTGTTGTGCCGTGTTCTTGTCTGTACATAAAAAGGGAGACCACGACCGTCGATGTGACTTTATAACCTTTCTAATATCCTGTGCTAATCTTGGGGAACCACCCTACAAATATATCTGGATTCCACTCGACTCCTGCCTGTGCTTCTCCTTCTGCCCCGGGGGGCTGCCTGGGGTTAGGGGTAGGTAGCTCGGGGACAGGCTGAGGGGCACCAGTGAGAGCTCAGCACAAGAGGGATGTGGCTGAGCCTGTCCTGCACCCCACAGAGGTGAAGGTCAGCCCCCATCAAGCCTTTGACCACAGCCCAGCTGCCCAGTTCAGATCCCCCAACTTGCAGACCCCCTGGCCCTCAGCCCTTCCTGAAGCACCAGTAACCCCTCAATCCCAGAGCTCTGAGCCCAGTCACCCTCCAGGGGTGCTCCCACCAGCCCCTGCCAGGGCCAAGGGGTCCCCTCAGCAGCACCCCACAACGCCCACCCTGCACCCTGACACCGGGCTGGCACCCAGGGGCAGAACTCTGCACACACCTCATCCCGAGCGGGCAGCGGGAGCATCCGCAGAGCCAGGGCGCCTGGAAATCCAATTCCTCATTAGCTGGAGGTGCTCTGCCAAGAAGTGATTGTTTCCTGCTCGAGAAGTCGCGGGTGCTGGCGCCTCGCTGCCTTTACCGGCAGCGGTGACCCCCCTCCCCGTTTCCTTCGGGCCCTGGCAGAGGGGGTTGCCAGGCTGGGAGGGCTGCTCTTATCTCCAAAGCCCAGTCCTTCTCCTCCCTGACAAGCAGGAGGAGCAGAGCCCGTGGAAGAGCAAGCGGAGCGGGTCCCATCAGACCCGGGCACCCGGAGAGCGGGCACCGGGCACAGCGCCCGGCAGAGACCCCGAGCGCAGAGGAGTCCTGGGCCACCCACCATGGGCAACTGCATCCCCGTGGTGAGTGCCTCCCCGCTTCCCTTCCACTCCTGCCCCTGCCAGGCTGCAGGGCCGGTGCCATACAGGCACAGGGTGCTGGGCACCGTGCAGTGGGCACTGCCAGCAGCCAGCTCTGGGTGACTCCAGTGGTGGAGGGGGGGTCCATCCCAGTTCGTACCCCTCCTCTGAGGCTGTAAGAAACCCTGTGCTCTCGTGGCCAGCGGGGCCGGCGCAGGGCACTCCCATGGCCCCCAGTTATCAGCTCAGCGCCCGCTCTTCTCCCCAGCGGCGTGGCCCTCCCTGATAAACCACCCTGTGCCTGGCAGCTCCTCACAGGGGGCATCTCCAGCGATGCCCTGGCTTGGCCAGGTCGGTCCCTGCACGACGCCCGCTGGTTCTGTCCGCAGAGCCCTGGTGTCCAGCAGAACGAGACCTCCCTGAGCCTGGAGGACATCATGGGCAACTCCTCCTACGATGATGACTACTACGACGATATGACCTTTCCAGACGAGGACGTGGCACCCTGCCACAACCAGTTCTGTCCCCACTTCCAGCGCGTGGCCCCCCCCTTCCTGGCCTTCGCTTGCGCCGCAGCCATCCTGGGCACAGGGGCGATGCTGGTGGCACTGACCAAGCGGCCCCATGTCTGGAGCTGGCCCCAGAGCCGAGCGCTGGTGGTCCAGCTGGCAGTGGGGGTGGGACTCTTCACCGTCCTGCTGCCACCAGTGGCCGTGGGCATCGGGCAGGGCTGGTGGCTGGGCATGGGGCTGTGCAGGCTCACCCACCTGCTGTGGCACTGGAGCCTCTTTGCACAAGGGCTGCTGGTGGGCAGCAGTTCCTGCAGCACCGTTTGGTGCCGCTGGGACCCCCAGAGCCGGCGGCTGGCTGTGGCCGTCTGGGCAGGGGCGCTGCTGCTGGCAACGCCGGCGGCTCTTGCCGGTGGCACAGTGGCAGCACCGGTGCCCAGTTGCATCCGCCGGAGCGTGGACGTCCTCTCCCCAGTGTACCTGCTGCACCTCGTCTTCTCTCTCTGCCTCTTCCTGCTGCTGCCAGCCGCGCTGTTGGTGGCCACGCTGGCAGTGCCAGGGCTGAAAGCTGGCCGGCGGCCCGGTGTGGGCGCGAGCTGGCTCTTCTTTGCCCTCTGGGTGCCCTACAGCGTGGGGCTGGCCGTGGACTTCCTCCTGCGTGCCCAGCTGCTGCAGCCCACCTGCGGCACCTTCAAGCACTTCGACTACGTGCTGGGGCTGAGCGAGGGGCTGGGGGTGCTGCACTGCTGCCTGGCACCTGCCGCTCTGCTCGCCGCCGGGCTCTGCCGTGGCAGCGCCGGCAGCAGTGCCGGTGCCAGCTGCTGAGCTCCTGCTGCTGCGCCCATGGGCCTCCTGCTGCCCCCCAGCCCCATCCCTCTCTCCCCACAGGGGAGGGCACTGTGCCCATCGTGTGCCCGGCTTGATGCCACCTCCCTCCTTTCTTCTGCGGAATCTCAGCCCCACTGTGGGGCTGGGCGCCTGGATTTGCTCAGCCCTGGGATGTCTCAAGCATCACCCAGGGTGGTTCCGGCCCCTTGGGGACCCCTAATCGCCCACCCCACCCCAAGAAGGCAGAAGGGGCAGCGACAGGGAATTTCTCCCTCTTCCTGCCCAGCCGACAGCAGCCACTGGGAGCTGCTCACAATACAGCTGTCTGCCAGAGCTCTGTGCCAAGACCGGTTACTGGTTGGGACTGGGAGGTGCTGGGGGGCACAGGGGTGACATCCATCACCTCCGGCCGGGAAGCCAGCGGTGCGGGTGCCTCCTGCCTCCAGTTACCAGGAAAGGGATGGGCTTGCGTGGCCAGGTTGGGCGTGTGGGGTGGGGACCAAGGACTAGGGGGCTGAGACCTGCCTGGCCACAGGGTCGGGGTCTGGCAGGGCCACACGTGGGAGTCTCTCCTGACTGAGCTGAATCCTGCACCCCTGATGCAGAGCCAGGAGCACACAAAACCCTCCCCAGGGGCATGAGGTGCCCACCCCGTCTTCTCACAGGACACAGCCCCTTCAGAGCCCCCTGGAGCCTTCAGCCTCTGGCTCTGCCACAGTTCCTTCTGCCACCCAGTGCCCAGGGCTCCAGCTCTGGGCTCCATCCCTTGCGTCAGGCCAGGGCTGGCAGAGCCCAGGATGTGCCCAAGCGCTGCAGACTGGGGCCAGGGGCAGCTGCCCCTGCACCTCTTGGAGAAGCTGGAGGTTCCAAGGCAAAGCCACGGGGCCGGGTGCCCCCAGTGCCCGGGTGGGCACGAGCCGGGGGCACCGCTCCAAGGGGAGCCCCGTGCACGCAGCTGACCCAGGGCCTCGTGGCACAGCCGCATGACAGCGTGAAATCACCCCTCCCCGGGCTGCTGGGGACAGGATTGGGGGACACGGATCCCCTCCCACCCCATAACCCCATAAACCAGGTGGGCAGCCGCCCCGCAGCAACGGCAGGACCATGGGGCAGCTGCAGCTCTGGCTGCTCGTCCTGGCCGGGCTTTCGGGGACTGCGGCTCAGGAAGGTAGGGGCAGCGCTGAGGGACAAGAGGTCTGGTGGGGGGCAGGATCACACCACTGAGAGCCCAGCCAGCAGGGCTGGAGGGTGCTGGAGGAAGCGTGGGGTCAGCGGAGGGGACGTCAAGGATGCAGAGGCGCTCGGAGGGGACACACGAAGGCTCAGAGGGGGCTGGAGGGTGCTGGAGGAACTGTGGGGTCAGCAGAGGGGATGTCAAGGATGCAGAGGCACTCGGAGAGGATGGACAAAGGCTCAGAGGGGGCTGCAGGACCCCTGCCACAAGCCCCTGTCTCATCTCCACAGACCTGTACCGAAAAGTGTTCGTCTTCCGGAAGGACCCCAGCGACGCCTACGTGGTGCTGAGGGCCAGGCTCGAGCAGCCGCTGCAGAACTTCACCGTGTGCCTGCGGTCCTACACCGACCTCACCCGGCCCCACAGCCTCTTCTCCTACGCCACCAAGGCCCAGGACAACGAGATCCTCCTCTTCAAGCCCAAGCCCAGCGAGTACCGGCTCTACGTGGGGGGGAAGTTCGTCACCTTCCGCGTCCCCGAGGGCCGTGGCGAGTGGGAGCACGTCTGCGCCAGCTGGGAGTCGGCCACCGGCATCGCCGAGTTCTGGCTCAACGGGAAGCCCTGGCCCCGCAAGGGGCTGCAGAGGGGCTACACCGTGGGGGTGGAGGCTGCTGTGCTGCTGGGGCAGGAGCAGGACACCTTCGGGGGCGGCTTCGACGTCTACAACTCCTTCTCGGGAGAACTGGCCGACCTCTACCTGTGGGACGTGGGGCTGTCCCCAGACAAGATGAGAGCTGCCTACCAGTCGCTGCGGCTGCCGCCCGCCCTCCTGGCCTGGAAGAGCCTGAGCTACGAAGTGAGGGGTGACGTGGTGGTCAAAGCCCGACTCCGGGAGACTCTGGGGCCGTGAGTCACCGGACCCAGGGCTGGGGTGGCCTTCGTCCCCCCACCTCTCACCTTCCTGACCCCATCGCCCCTTCACCTCTACAGCCGGCTAAGAAGCTCCAGTTGGGACACAGCTGCGGTGGCAGCCCGGCAGGGTTCCCTCTGGGCACCACTGACCCATCGGCAACCCCTGGGGCACCCCCTCCCTTCCCTGTAACGCCCCCCCCAAGCTGATGAACCCTTCCCCAAACGCAGAATTGAGAAGAGATGGACAGGCAGGGGATCAGCAGAAGCTCCCAGGGTCATGGCCCCATCCCTGACGTCTGTCCCCACTCACAACCCCGCCCTGGGCCCCCTGCCAGCCCGCTGGCACCGCAGGTCCAGGGCGGGCAAAGCAGCCCTTGGCCCCTGAGCGGGTCAGTGCTCCTGGGGACAAAGTCAAAGGCCAACAACCCCCCCTCCACCGCAGCAAACCCCCAGCTCTGACCCTAAGCAGCCACAGCGTTGTGGCACACAGCTCCCCCTCACCGCAGAGGTGCCCGGTGGTGCCATGGGGCAGCTGTGGCTCGGGCTCCTTGCCCTCGTGGCACTTTTCAACCCTGCTGCCTCGCAAGGTAAGGGCAGCGGCGCTGCACGGGGAACCCCTGCGGCTCCCATGGCAGGAGCAGAGGGTGCAGCGGGACCAGCGGGGCACCCCGGGGCACTGCAGAAGGGACAGCGGACTGGGGTGGCAGGGACACGCAGAGGGCTGCCACAGGCTGCTGGGGACAGGGGAGACCCCCTCAAAATACCCAGCCTGGTCCTTCTTTCTGGTTGCCTCTGTTCTGCTAGCTGATTCTCTCCTGTGGGGTCACGGGGGGTCCCCAGGTAAGGTGCTCCCCACCCTCCCACAGCCTCTGGCACAGCACCAGCCATCCCCAGCCCCGTGGGAGAAGAGGATGGGGCAGGAGCACCACGGTCCTGCTCTGTCCCTCATCCCACAGCACGGCCATTCCCCCGAGTGACGCTCAGCCCCCAGGAGTTCCAGCGTTAGAAGGAAGGAAGCCTCTGCAGAAAGCCCTGTCCTACTCTTCCCCTCCTTCAACCAGACCCACTTGGGCACCTACCCCTGCACAGCCAGCAGCTCACTGGGCACAGTCGTGGCCTCCTACAGCCTGTGGCCAGACTCAGCAGGGGACTGAGGGGATATCTGGGGAGAAGGGCTCTTCTTCTCCATCGCACAGCTTGTCCTCATCCCTGCTGTGCCCATCCTTACCTCGCTGTGCCCATCCTCACCCCCCTGTGCCCACGCCAGCCCATATCTCAGCCCACATGGGGCTGCTTTAGGTGGTGGAAGCCACCTTTGGGTCTGATGCAGGAGGCCACCTCCGGGCTGGTGGCACCTTCCTGGGGGGTGCTTGGCCAGGCACCTTCGCTGTGGCAGGAGCAGCAAAGCACCTCTTTCTCCCTTCTCCCAGACCTGGTAGGCAGCGAGTTCGTGTTTCCCCAAGAGACCAAAACCTCCCACGTGCTGGTGAAGGCGAAGCCGCAGCAGCCGCTGCAGAACTTCACCGTGTGCCTGCGGTCCTACACCGACCTCACCCGGCCCCACAGCCTCTTCTCCTACGCCACCAAGGCCCAGGACAACGAGATCCTCCTCTTCAAGCCCAAGCCCAGCGAGTACCAGCTCTACATCGGGGGGAAGTTCATCACGTTCCACGTCCCCTCGAGCATCGGGGAGCCAGAGCACATCTGCACCAGCTGGGAGTCCGCCACCGGCATCGTGGGCTTCTGGTTCAACGGGAAGCCCTGGCCCCGCAAGGGGCTGCAGAGGGGCTACACAGTGGGAGCGGAGGCGAACATCGTGCTGGGGCAGGACCAGGACACCTTTGGGGGTGGCTTCGACGCCCAGCAGAGCTTCGTGGGGGAGATCTCGTCCGTGTACATGTGGGACACGGGGGTCTCCGGCTCGATGGTGAAGGAGGCCATGTGGAACTACATCCCCTTCAAGCGCCCCATCTTCGGCTGGAGAAACCTCTCCTTCCAGCTGGTGGACCAAGTGTACCTGAAGTCCTGAGGTCCAGCGTGAAGCGACCCCCTCCCCGCTGTGTGACACCCCCCCCCCAAAAGCCACCCAGTCGGAGAACAAACCAGTTGGAAAGGCCTCGGTGGTCTTTGTGGGGCCACTGGAAGCCAACCAAGGCTCGGGGTGGGGATCAGTGAAGGCACCAACACACCCAGGGCCAGGGATGGGAGGGGAAACTCCAGCAGGGAGGGGGCTGGAAGGGGACAGTCCTGGGGTTGGGGTCGATCCCGGGGAAGCGGTGGGGTTGAGTCCCCCCGCGCCCCACAGCCCCGGTGTCCGGGCCTGTCCCGGGGCGGGACGGGGGAGGGTCAGTGCCGTGTCCCAGCCCCCACGGCCGCAGTCTCCGGTTCCGGGCTCCCCCAAGCGCCGCCGCCCTTCGCAGACGCTGCCGGGTCCCGGTCGCGGCCCCCCGGTAGGGCGGACAGGGCGGGGGGGCCGGGCCGGTCAGGGCCCCGCTCGNTGGGGAGCCTGACAGAGTCTGGGGCATCTGAACTGGGGGTGTCAAGGGGCTGAACTGGGGGCCTGGGCGTGCTCTCTGGGAGGGATGATGGACAGGGGGGCCTGGGAGCCTGAACTGGGGGTGTTGAGGGGCTGGCCAGGGGTTCTGACCTGGGGGACCTGGCCCAGAGTATTTATGGCATCTGAATGGGGGATCCCATGGGGGTGTCAAGGGTTTGAACAGGGGGTCCTGGCCATCTTGGCATAGAGAGCTAGGCATCCTGAGCTGGGGGTGTGGAGGGCCTGGCCAGAGTGGCCTGGGGGTCCTGACCAGAGTAACTGTGGGTCCTGGCAGGGGGCCCTGAGGGGGGTCTGAACTGGGGGTCCCAGAATGCCTGAGTGGCCAGGCATGTTCTCTGGGATGGGGCATGTTTGGGATCCTGGGCAGGGGGTCTTGATGTCCTGATCTGAAGGTATTAAGAGCCTGGATGGGGTCCTAGGATGTCTCAATGGAGTATCCTGGAGGCCTGAACTAGAGATGTTAAGGGTCTGATCTGAGGATCCTGAACCCGGCGTGTTGAAGGTCCTGAATTGGGAGTGTTAAGGACCTGTGCAGTAGATCTGGATGTCCTGGCAGGGGATCTGAACTGGGCATCCTAGAGGGCCTGAACAGGGGGGGTCTGGGGGCCTCTGTGATGGGGGATATTTGAGATTCTGGCCAGGGAGTCCTGGACTATCCTAGGGCATCTTGACAATGGTCTCCTTGGGGTCTGCCTTGGCTGAGGTTCCCCGAGTGGGAGTGTCAGTGCAGCCCCCCCACAGTGCTGGTCCCATAGGCGATGGGGGCATACGAGCCCCCCAACTTCTCATGGGTGTCACCAGGGCAGCTGGCAGGTCTGGCCATGCCAAGGGAGCCGGGCCACTACCGGTTCCTGCTGGGCCAGGGCGTGCGGCACCTGGTGTCCCTGTCTGAACGGGCACCACCACACCATGGCTGCTGCCCGGCCATCCAGCTCTACCGGTTCCGCGTGCCCGACTTCACCCCACCGACACCTGAGCAGATCCAGAGCTTCCTGCAGCTGGTGGAGGAGGCCAATGCACGTGGTGAGGTACCGCAGGGGCACAGAACAGCAGGGAGGGTGGCCAAGGTGGGGTGACCTCGAGGGGAATGGAGGTGGTACCCAGGAGAGTGGGTAATGCCAAGGCAGGCAGGACGTGTCACACTGAGAGGTGAGGCACATCCACGCAGGGACATGTATGACAGAGGCACTGCCCTCTTTCCCTGGCACTGCCCGGCAGGCAGTGGCTGTGCACTGTATGCTGGGGCACGGCCGCACAGGCACCATGCTGGCTTGCTACCTGGCGAAGGCGCAGAAGATGGACGGTGATGCTGCCATCCGGGAGATCAGGCAGCTGCGACCTGGCTCCATCGAGACGCGGGAGCAGGAGGAAGCTGTGCGGGAGTTCTGCCGGCGCCTTCGGTAGGTGCAGCTGTGGGGCCTAGGCTCCTGTCTCAGTGTTGCTCCCCTCCTGGGAAGGGCTCCCAGTGCCAGCAGGATCCCAGCCAGTGGCACTCTGGGCACACTCTGAGCACGATTGGAGCTGCAGCTCCCAAAGCCCTGTGTGACACTGGGATCTGCCCCACTGCAGCACTGGAGAGGGCAGTAAAGAAGAGTGAGCACCACTGTCTCCATGAGGCAGCGTCTGCCAGACAAGAGTCGGTGGAGACTGAGAATTGTTTCATGGAATTGTTTTGTTTGGAAGAGGCCTCCAGGATCTCCGAGTGCTCTGAAGTAATGGGGGGGCCTTGCCAGTCCTGTGGGGCTGCCGTCTGTCCTTCCCACAATAAAGGACTCACCTGTGGCTTCTGCCTGGGTCTGTGTGTGGAGAACCAGCAGACAGCACCGGCACTCACAGCTCTGCCAGAGACCCTGTGCCCCACTGTGCTGCACCCCTGGGGTGCAGGGCCCTGGTTCTGGGGTCTGTGCTCAGCCCTGGCCCTCAGGGAACATGAGTGACTGGAGTTCAGGCCCCAGAGCTGGTCGCTCTCCAAAGTTGTGATGCCACACAGACAGCGGACAGGGTGTCAGCACACAGGGGCCGTCCCGGGACGGTGATGCTGACAGTGGAGCTCAGATCTGTCCAAAAGTAAAGTCCCGGAAATCTCTTCTCAGCCCTCCTAACCTTGGTGGCATTTAAATCCCAAGTGCAAGAGGTGTCACCGTCCCCGTCGCTGGGTGTGCGCCACATGGCTGGCACCGCCTTGCGCTCTCTGGCCATGAGCGCTGTGCCGGCTGCCCACTCTGATGGGGCCACCACCTGCTCCAGGCAGCTCCATGGACCCCAAATGTTGCTCTGAAACACCAAAACATCGTCATCCGTCCTTGGAATGAAGCACCAGGGTGGTGACACCTCTTGACAGAACTCCTGTGCCCTGCTCAGAGCCAGGGATGGGGGTAATGGACCGGCTCAGGGCAGCTGCAGCCCAGAGTTCTGCCCTGAACCCCACAGCCCTGCCCCAGGGGTGATGGGACTTCTGCCCTGAACCCCACGGCCCTGCTCCGGGGGTGATGGGGGCAGCGCCATTTCCCATGAGCTGGGAACATCAGGACATGAGGATGTCAGGAGGTTCCTGGCTCTTCCTGCACCCCAGAACAGAGGCAGGAGTGGCTGGGGTTGACCCAGCCCTGCATGGGGCATCAAGGATGGGGACAGTGTGGACGGGGCAGGGCTGTTGAGTTGCAGCACCTAAGCCCGCGGGAGCATCAGGACTCACATGGGCCCGTGAGATACAGGAAAGCAGCTTAACCGCAGAATTATTTCCTTTAACTCCTCTTACTTTAGCTCTGTCCTTAATAGTCTCCCAGGCTCAGGGGGCCGGGCCAGGCCGGGCTGACGGGGGGAACCATGGACCCCCCCCCCACACACACTCAGGGAATGGAGCTGGGACAGGGAACTCTGCCCCAACATACCCAAACCAGTGCTGAGTGTTGCTCCTGGAGCTCAGTGGTGCCCTGGAGCGGGCCCTGGCTTGGCGAGTTGTGCTGTGGCCATGAGTGATCCTTGGTGCCAGGCTCCACTGTGGCACAAGGACACGAGCAGGGGGGGTCCCCTCCTGTCCCAGGAGACTTCCTGAGTCCCCAACCTGGCGGGCAGCCCAGCTCCGGCTCAGCCCGGTGGGACAGGGACACTGCACCGGTGCCCGTCCCTGCGCCAGGGACATGTTTAGGGTGAGATTAGAGACGGGACATCTGGGGTAGGGGAGGGCGGGTGGGGACCCCTGGCACCAAGGCGTATAGAGAGTGTCTTGTGCCCACGTTGTGTGCCAACTCACAACTGCAGGGCCACGTGTGGGGTGGCACAGCGTGCCCTGGCACTGCATGGCTTGGTGTGGGATGGCACAGGCGTGGTGTACTGGGCATGAAGGTTGGATTTGATGACCTTGGAAGCCTTCTCCAGCCTTGATGAGTTTATGATTCCATGCCATGGCACAGTGTGGCCTGGCAGGGCACAGCACAGCACTTCATGGCTCTCATGGCCTGGCAAGGCACAGCTCATCATGGCATGGCAGATCCTGCACTTGGGCTGCAACAGCCCCCAACAGGGCTACAGGCTTGGGGAGGAGGAGCTGAAGAGCTACCCAGCAGAGAGGGACCTGGGATTGCTGGCTGGCAGTGGCTGAACTCCTCAGGGTTCCCAGGTGGCTAAGAAGGCCAATGGCATCCTGGCCTGCATCAGCCATCGTGTGGCCAGCAGGACCAAGGAGCTGATCCTGACCCTGTACTGGGCCTGGTGGAGCACCACCTCAAGTCCTGGGGGCAGTGCTGGGTACTGCAGTATAGAAAGGACAGGGAGGAGCTGGAGAAGGGGCAGAGAAGAGCAACTTCTGCAGATGACGTTGAGTTACAGAACCACAGAATCACAGAACATCAGGGATTGGAGGGGACTTCGAGACATCATCTAGTCTAATCCCCCCACCACAGCAGGATCCCCTAGATCTAGTCACACAGGAACGTAATCAGGCAGGTTTTAGACATCTCCAGGGAAGGAGACTCCACAACCCAGCTCGGCAGCCCCTTCCAGGGCTCTGTCACCCTCACTGGGATGAAGCTCCGTCTCAGATTGATGTGGAACCTTCTCTGTTCCAGCTCACACCCATTGACCCCTGTCCTATCACTAGAGGACACTGAGCAGAGCCTGGCTCCAACCTCCTAAATATGTGAAGGGTGGGTCCTTCACATATTTATCAACATTCATGGGGTCACCCCACAGGCTCCTTTTTCCCCCCAAGCTCAAGAGACCCAGCTCCCTCAGCCTTTCCTCAGCAGGGAGATGTTCCACTCCCTTCATCATCTCTGTGGCTCTGTGCTGGCCTCTCTCCAGTAGTTCCATGTCCTTCTTGAACTGGGGGGCCCAGAACTGGACACAATACTCCAGACGTGGTCTCACCAGGGCAGAGTAGAGGGGTAAGAGAACCTCTCTTGATCTGCTGACCACCCCCATTCTGATCCACCGCAGGATGCTGTTGGCCTTCTTGGCCACTGAGGCCCAGTGGTGGCTCCTGGCCATCTTGCTGTCCCCCAGGACCCCCGGGTTCTTTTCTCCTATGCTGGTCTCCAACATGTCAGTCCCCAACCTATACTGGTACCTGGGGATGTTCACTGCTCTGCACAGGTCCCTGCAGGGAAGGCGCAGTGAGGCAGGAGCTGGCCTCTTCTCCCCAGGGACTGGCCATAGGAGCCAAGGAAATGGGGTCAGGTGGAGCCAGGGGAGGGTCAGGTTGGGGCCGAGGAAAAACTCCTTCCCAGAAAGAGTGAGGAANGACTGGACGGGACGGAACGGGACGGGCATGAGGATAGGCGGAACGTGGAGCCCCCCGAGCCCCCCTCCCGGGGCCGGTTCGCCGCGGGCAGCCCAGAGGAGCCCCCCGCTCCGTGGGCACTGAGCCCCAAGGGTGCCCCCTCCGATCCCGCCACCCCGGTGCCCCCCCGGTGCCGCCACCGGAGAGGGTCCGTGGGCTATGCGGTGGTGGCTGCCCGCCGCCGGGCTCCGCCTGCTCGCCGGG
>VXBP01000442.1:54987-73820 GCA_013400115.1 Rhinopomastus cyanomelas | reverse complement strand
GCCGGGCTCGGTGGCCGCGGAGCCACCGGGACACGCGGCCGCGCCTGGGAAGCGGGACCAGGGTGCGGCTTCCGCCCCCGCCGCTCCGGCGGCCCCCACCCTGCTCCGTCCGTCCCTCGGCCGGGGTTACCGAGTCCTGGCCGGACTGGGGCCAGTGGCCTCCGTGCCACCCGCGCCCTGGCTGCGGGGTCTCAACCGAGGGACCCCTCCCTACTGCCCCCCCGGGGGGTCGCTGAGGTGTCCCTGTTGCTGCTGCGGCCCCCTCCCGTGGGGGCTGTCGGGGGGGGGGTCCCCGGGCTCTCCCCGGGTGACCCCTGTGGCTCCATTTCAAACGGGTCCCGTTCCAACAGGGACCCCCGCCCAATTCTCCGATCCTGGAGCGTCCGCAGGGTGGCCCCCGGCTACCTCCGGCATGGCCCCTCCCCTCTCCCCCCGGGGCTGCTCTGGGGACTGCCAGAGCCTGGGGGTTCCCCAGCGGGCCTGGATCTCCCCCCCTCCTCCATCCGCCCTGTTTGCACCAGTTCCAGCTCCTCTTTGTTTCCCAACCGGATTTGGCCCCCGGCCGGGCGCTCCCTTCCCGGGGGGGCTGCCCACGCCCCAGCCCGCGCCCCGCGGACCCCCGGGGAGGCACTGGCGCAGGCTGTGGTTGCGGGGTGTCCCCGATGCTGCGGCTGGGCACGGCCGCTCCGCTGCTGCCACCCAGCTCCCTGGGGACTCGGAGGGTCCCCACCCTGTCTCCACCAGCCAGGAGGACTCATCCCCCAGGTGCCCCCTGGGACACGAACCCTGACCCCAAAGCTGGGCATGGGGTGGGGTCTGTCTCCCAAACTGCTCCTGGAGCCCCCAACGGTTGTCTGGGCTGTGGGTTGGTGGCACTGGGACTGGCAGGGGCACCCACACCCCTGGGGGGGCAGCACATGCTCCTTGGTGCCAGGGTGCCCCTCGAATGCCAGGGCTGCAGGTCTGGGCAGAGGGGTCCAGAACCCCCTCAAAGGCTTAGAGCATCCCAAATGCCTGGACAGGGCAGCATTTGTGTCCTCCCGTGTGGGCACCTTGCACGATCTCCATCCTTCCCAGCACAGGTGGCACTGGCTCCAGTGGCACTTTGGGCAGAGCAAGGCCAGGTCTGCCAGGACTGTGCTGGGGTGGGGGCACCGCTGCTGGCAGCCCCGAGCCAGTCCCGGATCTGGCACAGGGCCCGAGCAAACGGAGGAGCTTTGCAAACAAGCTCCGACCAGCAGCAAGCGTCTGCCAAGTCTGCGCTTGGCGCGGCCAAGCTGTCGGCACAGGCATGCCCATGGTGAGGGTCTGGCCCTGGCACTGAGGGGCCATGGCACTGCCCACCTTGCCCCGTCACCCTTGGGTGGGCACAGACCCAGTGGGCAGGAAGCGGGCAGGGTAGGGCAGTGCCGGGGCAGCGCCTGGCACCGGCGATAAGGCTCCTTGCCGGACGTCCCGGCGGCCTGGCCAGGCACGATTGGGCTGTGCCATGCTGCTGGGCAGCGGCTCGTGTGCCTGCTGTCACCTGCTGCCCTGAGGAGCACCACCCCACTGTGGGCACCACCATGTCCACGTCAGGTTGGTTGCCCCAGCATCGCTCATGAGGGTCCAATCTCTGCAGACCCCCCTGCCATCAGAATGGCCAACCGGGGCCCATCGTACGGCCTGAGCCGGGAGGTGCAGCAGAAGATTGACCGGCAGTATGACCCCGAGCTGGAGCAGATCCTGGTGCGGTGGATCCTGGGCCAGTGTGGGGGGGATGTCTCCCAGCCGGCGCCGGGCAGGGACGGATTCCAGCAGTGGCTGAAGGATGGCACTGTGAGTACCCCCGGGGCACGGCTGGGGTTATTGGGGGGTGCCACCACCCTGTGCCACCTAGATGACCCCCTGACCCTGGTTCCCTCCCGGCCAGGTGCTCTGTCGCCTCATCAACAGCCTTCACCCACGGGGCCAGGGGCCGGTGGCCAAGATCCAGGCGTCAGCTATGGCCTTCAAGCAGATGGAGCAGATCTCGCAGTTCCTGCAGGCGGCCGAGCGCTACGGCATCGCCGCCACCGACATCTTCCAGACCGTCGACCTCTGGGAGGGTGAGCGCCTTGGGCCTGGGGACACGTGGGGTACTGGGGATGCACGGAGGGACCCATGGGGACAGGGCTGAGCCTGCCTGCCCCCTTGCAGGGAAGAACATGGCCTGTGTGCAGAGGACCCTGATGAACCTAGGCAGTCTGGCAGTGGCCAAGGGTGACGGGCTCTTCGTGGGAGACCCCAACTGGTTCCCCAAGTAGGTGGCAAATGCTGGGATGAGGGGGTCGCGGGGATCCCACTGTTGTGGGGGTCCTGCTGACGCCCACCGTACCCCCACAGGAAGTCGCAAGAGAATCGACGTGTCTTCTCCGAGGACAAGCTGAAGGAGGGCCAGAGTGTCATCGGGCTGCAGATGGGCACCAACCGCGGTGCCTCGCAGGCTGGCATGACGGGCTATGGGATGCCTCGCCAGATCCTCTGAGCGCCTGCCCTGCCACTGGCACCCCCTTCCTGCTGCCCCGTGCCCCCCACCCCGGGGCCGGCCCCCAAACTGCCTTAACACCCCTACACAGCCACCTGCCCTGCCCTGGACTAGCAGCTGTCCCCAAACCTGGGCGGGACCCCCCCACCCCAAAGAGTTTCCAGGACCAAAGTCTTTTTTTATTATTATTATTATGCTGGGTTGGGGTGGTGGGGTGTTGCAGTGCTGCCCCCCACCCACCCTGTGCTGTGCCTTGGGGGGCTGTGGTGCCCCTCCAGCCCCACTGCTGCGCTGGAGTGGGGGGGCACCCCCCCCCGAACCGCAANGGGCGCGGGTGCTGCCTGCCGAGAAGCCCCGCCCTTCCTGCCTCGGCCCCGCCCACCGCTGCCGTAGGAGCTCGGGGGTGGAGGCGTTGCTGCGGTAACGGGCACCGGCTTCGGAGCGTAGCGCCATGGGCAACGCCGCCAAGGCCGGGGCACCGGCACTGAGGCCTCTTGCCCGACCCCCGGCACGCCCGGGACAGAAGGGCTCTGCTCAGCCCCGTCGGAGGGCCCGCGGCAGCGCGGTGGATGAGGCGCTGTTCGGGGTAAGGGCCCGCTGGGGCTGGGGCAGGGGGGCCGCCACTGGCTGCTCAACCCTCCGGTACCGGGGTGCTGCGGGGCTCTCTGAGGTCCCCAAAGCACTGCCCCGGGGTGCGCTCCCACGCCCAGCCCCCTCCCCACTCATTCCTGGGAGCCCTCCTGTGCCCCTCAATGCTCTGATGCTCCCACTGCTCCCATTGGGATGGGGGGTGCTCAGAGGGGCCACCTGGAGCGGCTCTTCGAGGTTCTGTTCCGTTAGTTCCTGTGGGATATCGTGAGTCCTTGCAGCAGCGTCTGGAATGTTCCAAAGCCACTCGGTCACTGGTGATTTCCCACTCGAGTCCCCTTGGAGAGGAGGCAGAAGCTCAGCAGCTCCCTGACCCGGCCTGGCTGCTCGTCCCAGCCAGCGGGAGATGGGATAAACAAAGCAGAGCTTCCTTCTCCCAGCTTCCGCAAGGACTGGGATCCAGTCCTGGGTTCCAGCTGCAAGAGGAGAGATTGGGCTGAGCTAGGAGGCAGAAATTGCCGTCTGGGAGGGGGCTGAGGCCCTGGCCCAGGTTGCCCAGGGAGGTTGTGGCTGCTCCCTCACCCCTGGCAGTGTTGAAGGACAAGTTGGCTGGGGCTGGGGGCATCCTGGTGTTGGGAGAGGTGTCTCTGCCCCTGGCAGGGGGTTGAGGTTGGTGGAGCTCTGAGCTCCCTCCCAACCCAACGCAACCCAGGCTGGGGTTCTGGGATTCAGGAATCCTTTGGACGATGGAAATACTGTTCTGAGAGATTTAAGAAGCCCAAATGAACGGGATGGATTAATTTCCCTGAGCTTTCTGGACCAAGGTCATTTAGAAGGAGCTTTCTGGGTTTTCCAAGGCTCGGGAGTTAGAGGAGTAACGTGAAGAATCTCTGAGCTCTCTGCTGTGCTGATGAAGCAGCAGCGATGACACCCCCGGTGTGGGGAGGAATGTCTCTGCCCATGGCAGGGGGTCAGGGCTGGGGGAGCTCTCAGCTCCCTTCTGACCCAAATCCAGCTGATGAAGTGCAGGGGGTTCTCCTCCAGGGCCGGCTGCTGTGGCAGGAGGAACCGTGCTGGGCTCGAGACGCTCCTTCTTCCACGGGGTGTGTTGCCTCGGCTGCCATTTCCTCTCCTGGGTTTTATCTCTTGAAGCAAATCTGTCCAGGGAGGCTCTGCCAAAACCCCTTTGGCTTTTTGGAGCGGAGGAAGGAAGCGGGTAATGAAAATTACCTCCGCTCCCAACTGCGGGCTGTGCTGATAGTTTGCCTCACGGGGCAGGAGGTTGGGAGCTCCCAACAAGTCTCCCAGCAAGTCTCCCGTTTCGGGGGCTGCCAGGTCTGAGTTGCCCTTCGAGCCGAGGGGCGCCCCTGGGAAGGTTTACGGGGCCCGTTATCTTGGGTGCCTTCGAGGCAGTTAGATAACAGTGTCGTAATGCTCGTATGGGTGTGAATTGAATTCCTTGGGACTAATCCAGGGCTGGTGCAAGGAGCCAGGGGACAGCACCAGGGCCTGGCTGGAGCAAACGGCACCGTTATCTCTGTTTGCTGGGGAGGTTCGGTGCCAAACCCTTTAATTCAACAGCTCGAGCTTGGGGCCCGCGGTGGCTGCGAAGCTGCTCCGGTCTCTGCTGGGCTGGGCTGGGCTGAGGGAGAACTCATGGGTCTGGGCCACCTGCCCTGTAAAGTGGAGACATTAGAGACTCCTGGAGTGGAACTGGGATCAGCAGCAAGTTCCCTGCTCAGCTGTGGGATCTGTGCCGGCAGCCGCTCAAGGTTGTAAAGCTGAACGAGCAAACAGTGAGGGAAATCACCTGCCTGTGTGGCCCTTGGAGCCACTTGGTGGTTCCCAGCCCTGGGCAAGGACTTTTGTGGGATGTCTCCATCATGGGTGCTCTTGGGGAAGAGACCCGGAGCTTGGGAAGCTGAACTGGCCTTACTGGGATTGGATCTGGCGGCCAACGGCTGATCTGAAATGCCCCTTCCCGTGGGGTGGCCTCATTCCATTTGGGGCATCCCTTGGCTGCCCACCCTGCCCCAGTCACCCCACAGCCAGGTGCCACCTCACTAGGTGGCAGTCTCGGCTCGAGCAAAGGGTCTGGCACTGGACCAGGCTCTACTGGGAGGACTGGTTTCTGCCCAGCACTGTCTGCAGCTGACTGCTCTGCAAGGCCAGACCTTGAACTGTCAGAATCCCCTGTCCCAGGACCCTTCTGTGCAGCTGCAGCCAGTCTGCTCTGGTTTCCACACAGCTTTTCCAGAGTCCGTGGCGCTCTGTGGGACAGAGGTGCTGGTGGACACCATGAGGAGTGGGGCCAGGGCCAGCTGCTGCCAGCTCACAGTAGCCCAGGTGACATTTGAGGATCTGTGAGGTCTTGCCGTGAGCACCCATCAGCTCCTCTGCTCCTCCAATCTGAGCGAGAGACCTACAAGGCTAAAAACCCCGTCTCGTGCCCTCCTGCCGCTGGTCTTGGTGGAACAAGAGGACCTTCTCGGGGCCCTGGAGAACCTCTAGTGCCAGGGCCTGGGCAGAAAAGCCGCAGTAATCACCGGTGCTTTCTTGCAGACCCAGCCACAGCTGCGCTCCAGCAGCCCCATCGTGATCCTTCAGGATGCGCAGACTGCCCCGGCCGCGCCGCCGGCAGGTGGCCTCAAGCCCAGGACCACCCGTGTCATCACCAACGACTTAATCCGTGACCTCATGTAAGTCTGCGCCCGAGCGGCGGCTCTGAGGGGCCCTGCGTGCCTGGCGGTGCCGGGAGCTTTGCCGGGTCATCTCAGGGCTCCCTTACGCCCGGCTTGGGCGGCACCGGCAAGCCCTGAGCATTTTACAGAGACACTGAATCATAATAAGAACCAGCATTTAAAAAAAAAAAAGGCAACAAAACCTTCTCAGCAGCCAGAAAAGCTCCTCTGGGAGCCGCTCAGCCCCTCCAGGGTGTCTCCTGGCCCCCGCCGTCACCTAGCCGATGCACCGGCAGCACCCCAGCACCGCAAAGCTGTGGGTGAGAGAAGCCACCGAGCGCTGCCGCAGCCCCTGCGCTCTGCTGGGGTGCTTTATGAGCGAGGCTGGACTGCAGGAACCCCGGCCCTAATGACTACTCTTGGCTACAAGCCTGCAGCACCCATCTGCAGAGAATAGAGCCTGTGCCCCGGCCGGCTCCCATTTAGCCTCGTTTTGACCTCCCTCAATTTTCCTGGCGGTTGCAAGGTTCATGTTGCTTCCTGTTTTGAACCTCCACCCCATAAAAGGCAGCTCCCACCCCACACCAGGGTTCTGTGGAGCCAGCCCCGCAGGGTCTTGAGGCCGGCTGCGGGCTCTTCCCATCCCCGTCTTCCTCCGGCTACACCCAGTGGATGCGCTGGGCGGCCGCCGCTCCAGCTGAAGCTCCTGGAAACTGTTTGTGCCGGTTTCATTCCTGAAAGTCGAGGCCCTAGACGTCGCGAGGCCGTCACCCAAACAGTGGGGCGAGCCGAGCAGCGTGTCATTAGGTTTATTAGTGCCGTTGTGGCCATTAGCCCTTCTTCGCGGCGTCCTGGAATCCGATGCTGTGATGCAGCGCCCCAGCGGTCATTATGCAGGTATCTGTTCATATTCACCAGGGTGGATGAAAGGTGACACACACTCGTAATGAGTAAATTCTTACTCCCCAGCACCTTCAAAGTGCTCCCTGCATTTGGATAATACCTGCTCCTCCGCCACCCGCGTCACCATGGTACCTGAGTAATGCGAGGAGCAATTAGCTCCTTACGACTCCCCGGGACAGCAGCCCCGTGTTATTAGCCACGTTTTTATAAATGGGGAAATGGGGGCACCGGCAGCTTCGGTGGTTCCCTCTGAGCCGCAGCGTGACTCACGGGGCAGAGGTTGTGGCTCCTGCAGAGCTGCTGGGGATGGCTGCGGGGACGTCTGCCAGCTGCCGGCAGAGGAATCGTAGAATCAGTAGGGATTGGAAGGGACCTCGAAAGATCATCCAGTCCAATCCCCCTGCCAGAGCAGGACCACCTAGAATCATCAGGGATTGGAAGGGACCTCGAAAGATCATCCAGTCCAATCCCCCTGCCAGAGCAGGACCACCTAGAATCATCAGGGATTGGAAGGGACCTCGAAAGATCATCCAGTCCAATCCCCCTGCCAGAGCAGGACCACCTAGAATCATCAGGGATTGGAAGGGACCTCGAAAGATCATCCAGTCCAATCCCCCTGCCAGAGCAGGACCACCTAGAATCATCAGGGATTGGAAGGGACCTCGAAAGATCATCCAGTCCAATCCCCCTGCCAGAGCAGGACCACCTAGAATCATCAGGGATTGGAAGGGACCTCGAAAGATCATCCAGTCCAATCCCCCTGCCAGAGCAGGACCACCTAGAATCATCAGGGATTGGAAGGGACCTCGAAAGATCATCCAGTCCAATCCCCCTGCCAGAGCAGGACCACCTAGAATCATCAGGGATTGGAAGGGACCTCGAAAGATCATCCAGTCCAATCCCCCTGCCAGAGCAGGACCACCTAGAATCATCAGGGATTGGAAGGGACCTCGAAAGATCATCTAGTCCAATCCCCCTGACACAGCAGGATCACCCAGACCAAGTCATACAGTCAGTCTGGGTTAGAAGGGACCACAGGATCATCCAGTTCCAACTCCCCTGCCATGGGCAGGGACACCCCACCCTAGACCAGGCTGTCCAGAGCCTCATCCAGCCCAGCCTTAAACACCTCCAAGGATGGGGCCTCCACCACCTCCCTGGACAACCCATTCCAGGCTCTCACCACTCTCCCAGTGAAAAACTTCCTCCTCACATCCACTCTAAATCCACCCATCTCCAGCTTTGTTCCATTCCCCCTACTCCGGTCACTGCCTGACATCCTAAAAAGCCCCTCCCCAGCCTTTCTGTAGCCCACTTCAGATACTAGAAGGCCACAATGAGGTCACTTGGGAGCCTCCTCTTCTCCAGGCTGAACAGCCCCAACTCTCTCAGTCTGGCCTCATAGCAGAGGTGCTCCAGCCCTCTGACCATCCTCGTGGCCCTCCTCTGCACTCGCTCCAGCACATCCACATCCCTCTTGTCATAAGGGCTCCAGACCTGGACACAGGACTCCAGGTGGGGTGTCACCAGAGCAGAGTAGAGGGGGAGAATCACCTCCCTCGACCTGCTGGCCACACTTCTCCTGATGCAGCCCAGGATCCAGTTTGCCTTCTGGGCTACAAGTGCACACTGCTGGCTCACGTTGAGCTTTTGGTCCACAAGCCCCCCCAAGTCCCTCTCCTCAGGGCTACTCTCCAGCCAGTCGCTGCCCAGCCTGTGTTTGTGCTTAGGAAGGAGGGGGTGCTGAGGGTCGGGGGGTTCAGCGGTTCCTCCTCTTGTTGCAGGGCAGTGGAGCCCAAGCTGTGCAGAGCTGCAGCCACGATGGGCTGGGTGCCACCAAACGGCAGCGTCTGCTCTCCGAAATCTGGGGAGAAGCCTCAGCCTGACGCCCAGGAGCAGTCACAGTCAGGCTGGGGGCAGGGATGTCCCACTGGAAAAGGACTGGGGGCAGTGGTCAGGATGGTCTCCCCAACCCTGACTGGGGTTGTGGGGTCCCCACAGCCCGGGTGCTTCCTGCATTGCTGTGGAGTGACTCGGGGTCCCGGAGCTGCTGGTGGTGTGGGCAGCCCAGGCAGATCCCACGGGAGCTGTCACAGACTCCGAGTCCCTGACTGTTCTCTCTCTCTCTCTCTGTGCCACCAGCATCCCTGCGGAGAACCCGCCGGCCACCCTCATCATGGGCCAGGAGGACATCCAGCGCATCAGAGCAGCAGCTCAAGTCCTGACCAAGGAGGAGCAGGAGGCCGGGCTGGTGGCGCTCAAAGCCCAGAAGGAAGCGGCTCTCGTAGGCATTTCCCCTGCTGCCCCTTCCCTCTCCTCCTGCCCACGGGGCTGCGGGTGAAGGGGGACGCACCCAGCCAGGCTTGGGGGGACAGGGACCGGGGGCCACCGTCTTCACCACTCTGTCGCCCACCTTTTGGCACTGCTGGGCAGCACTGGGGGGGACACAGGTTCTCTGAGCCCCAGGCCAGGGCTTGGCTGCTCTGTGGGTTGTTCCCCTGGCCCGTGGTGACCCCAGAGGCCCCGGTGCTGCGTTTCTGCCACCCTGCAGAGGGCTGGAGGTTGGGAGGTCGGCTGTGCCAGGGCTGCAGGAGCCTGCCGTGCCCCACGGCTCCGTGCCAGGGATGCTCAGCCGTGGGTTGTGCCCCTTGTGAGCAGCCTTGGGCAGAGCTGCCCCGGGAGGGTGTCGAGCTCCCCCCGTCTCTGCCCGTCCCCGCAGGAGGCAGTGAGGGAGCGCAAGGATGCCGCGAAGCAGAAGACCATCCAGCAGCAGCTGGCGAAGCCGAGTGACCTGGAGGAGGAGGCGCGGGAGCAGGCGCAGTCCCTGCTGCAGCGGGCGAACAGGCTGCGCTTGGAGCAGGAGGACGAGATCAAGCAGTTCAACAAGGTAGGGCCAGGGGCTCCCCGGCGTCTTGGAACCAGAGAATCATTTAGGTTGGAAAAGCCCTTCCAGCTCATCCAGACCCCAACCGACCCAACCCGCCGCTGAGCTCCACATCTCCCCGACTAGGGAACGCGGCCAGGGCTGGCCACTCAACCCCTTCCCTGGGTGGCCTCTTCCAAGGCCTGAAGACCCTTTCCAGGAAGATGTTTCTCCTCAGGGCCAACCTCACCCTCCCCTGGGGCAGCTGGAGGCTGCTTCCTCTTGTCCTGGCCCTTGTTCCTCGTGAGAAGAGGCCAACCCAGCCAAACACACAAGGATTCTTCTCCAGACCCTTTCCCAACCTCGATGCCCTTCTCCAGCCCCCCCCACAATGTCCTTGTGGCATGGAGAAGGGCATCCTGACCCCAGCACTCGAAGTGGAGCCTCCCCAGTGCCCAGTGCAGGGGGACAATCCCTTCCCTCCTCCTGTTGGCCACCTCAGGGCCACCTCTCTGGCTCATCCAGGGTACTAAGAGTCTCCACAGGCTTCACCAAACTGCTCCCAACCCACAGCCTTCCTCTGCTGCCCTCTGCCCCCTCCTCATCTCAGTGTCAGTCCCAGTTGCCCAACCTGGTTCAGAGACCAAGGAGAGCCACTGTCCCCACAGCTGATCCTCGGTGCCAAGTGCCACCTGATCCGCGACAGACAGCTCCTCGAGAAGCAGCTCATCGCAAAGGAGCTGCAAGAGGAGGAGAAGCGCCTGGACACCATGATGGAGGTGGAGAGGAAAAAGGCCAACGAGATGCAGGAGGAGCTGGAGCGCAGGAGGAAGGAGGAGCTGGCCAGGTTTGTGAGAAGGTCTTCACAGAGGCCCCTTTCCAGGAGCTGGGGAGCCTCCAGCTGCACCTCTCCCAGTTGCCGTGGCTGGAGCAGGCAGTGGGGCAGCAGACCCTCCTGGGAGAGGGCTGGAGCCTCAGGGAACCCTCCTTTCTAGGGGGAGGCAGGAGCTCATGAAGCAGATGGAGCGGAATGCAGAAGAGCGGGCGCTGAGAGAGGCCCAGCGGGACCAGGAGGCCCAGAAGATGCTGGAGTACCTGGAGCAGCTGAAGCTGGAGGACCTGAAGGTGCTAATGGGGACCCACTGGGGAGCAGAGAGGGGTTGGGGTAGATTTTCACCTTGTTGGAAGGGTGACCCTGGTGTGTGGAGGCAAAAGCTCTGCACGTGGAGGCACCACCCGCACGTGGTCCTCACCGCTGAGCCCTCACTCACCCCAAGGGCGCTGCTGGGCTCACGGGGACGAGCAGGGAGAACCTCTTGTCCGTTCGCTGAGACCCCCCACAACATCCCCAGGAACGGGAGCGGAGACAAGAGCAGCAGAAGCAGATCCACGCCGAGATCAAGCGCATCAACGACCAGAACCAGCGGCTGAAGGAGCAGCAGCGGGAGCGGGAGCGGGCGGCGGACGAGGAGGTGCTCGAGTACCAGAGGCAGAAGATGGTGAGAGGACCGACCGCGGGTGGCACTGGCCCGGGGCTGACGGGAGCAGAGGGGCTGCCACGAGGTTCTGTCGCCTGCAGGAGCGCGAGGCCAAGCTGGAGGCCGAGCAGAAGCGGATCCGCTGGGAGAAGGAGAAGGAGATGGAGCGCCTGAGGGCCATGCAGGAGCGAGCCCGGGACCTCCGGGCAGAGAAGGTAAGCGGCTCGCTGCTGCGCGTGTTCGCTTGCCACCTCCTCTGTCACTCCCACGGCAAAGGAGAAGGTCCAGGGGCTCTGGGGGATCTCCAGCTGTGGTGGGGCTGCCGCTGGAGCCGGAGGGTGCCCCGGGGGGAGGCCAAACATCAGTCTCCCCTCGGTGCCCGCTCCCTCGGCAGGACGCGCTGCGGGCCAAGCAGAGCCAGGAGGCCGCCGAGCGCGAGTGGCGGCGCAAGGAGAAGGAGGCGGCGCGGCGCAAGGCCGAGATGGAGCAGGAGCTGCAGCGGAGCCGCCAGGAGCAGATGGCCCAGCGCGAGCACAGCCTGGCCTTGCAGGCGCAGCAGGAGCAGCGGGAATTCGAGAGGATCCTCAGGTGAGGAGGGGCTGCCCAGCGCGGGCTCTGCGCCGGGGGGCCGGCACCTCTCACCACCCGGAGCTCTCGGCAGGGCCCAGCAGGAGCAGATGGAGAAGGAGCAGGCGGAGGAGGCGCGGAGGGCAGCTCTGCAGCTCGCCTATGCCAACGACATGCAGCGCCAGATGCAGGAGCGGCAGCAGCAGCTGCAACAGGAGCAGGTGGCCGCCATCGAGGAGGGCCGGCGGCTGGCGGAGGAGGCTCGGCAGCGCAGCCAGCTCATTGCCCAGCTCAAGCAGCAGAAGATCCAGGAGCTCAGGTGCTGTGTGGCCAGCCCCTGGTTTCTTCCCTGGTTCTCTGCACATCCCCAAGGCCCTCAGGGCTTCCCACCATCTCCCCGTTGTGGCTTCATCATCCAACTGGGCCCTCACTACAGTTGCCTGAAAGGAGGTTGCGGAGAGCTGGGGCTTGGCCCCTTCTCCTGGGTGCCAAGTGACAGGGAGACACAAAAGGGCCTCTTCCTCTGCCACGGGGGGTTTAGGCTTGAAAATATTCTTGGAAGAGAAATGTCCTCCCTGACAGAGTCTCCAGGGAGGTGGAGGGGCTCAGGGAGCAGGTAGCTGTGGCAATGTGGGACGTGATCTGGCAGCTGTGGTGGGGTTGGGTTGACAGTTGGACTTGATGATCTTGAAGGTCTTCTCTGACCTCAGTGACTCCATGATTCTGTGATTATTTTTACTCTGGGGCCACGGCCCTAAGTCTTGGACGGGGTGCCTGATGGTTTCTGTCCCCTGCAGAGCCTCCGGCGTCCCCGAGAAGTACTGTGCCCAGCTGGAGCGCCGCACCGGAGCCACGTGAGCGCAGCCCCCGGCCAAGCTCAGCCCGGCAGCAAGCGGAGCTTCCTTGGTGTCTTAGGGGCTGCTGCTGTCCTGGGCTGAAATTGTTATGAACAAAAGATGTTTGTGGAGCAGGTGGTGTCTTTCATCCTCCCCTTGCTTTGGGGGTGCTGCCCTTGGGGAGCTGCCCCGCTGCCCATGTCCCCACATCTCCTCACAGAGGGCTGTCAGGGGTGGGCTCTGTCCTTGGAGGGTCCCCAGTCCTCAACAGCATCACCATCAAAGCCTCACAGGATCTCCCAAGCCCACTCCAAGTGCCCCCGTGAGCCACGCAGGCTGTTCTCCGAGCCCTGGCCACCCACAGCTGCCTCTGCCCTGGCAGTGCCACCTCCTCACCCCAGTGTCACCTCCAGGCCCTGCGGCGGGGACGAAGCAAAGAGACCGGCGCGTGATGCAAACATCCCAGATCCATTTGGGAAGGGACTGGCAGCTTCAGAGGGCCGGGAGCCCGCAGGAGTGGCTCTGATTAATTGTCAGAGCAGCTGAAAAATAGGGAGAGTCGGCAAAGGCAACACTGCCCAGGGCAGGGGACGGCTCGGAGGGCTCCACCGTCGGCTCCCCGGCTCCTGTCGCTCCGTGTCCCTTCCCCGGCTGCTGCCTGAGCCCGTGGAGCCACAGAGCCAGGTGCCGCGGGGCTGTGCCACCCCTTTGGGGGTGCAGGCTGGACCACGGCGCTGGCTCTGCAGGGCATTTGCCACCTCGGAGTTGGCCCCCAGGACTTCCTGCAGCCGCTGAGCTCCGGGGACACGCAGAGCATCCCTGGTCCCTCGTGGCCAGCTCGGCTGCCCCATCGTTGGTCCCTGCTGGCCGCACGCCGGCCACCAGCCCTGTCACTGCTCGCCCAGGCAGCCGCCGCCGCCGCCTTGTTCTAGGCCAGGCACAGCCCGGAGGGTTTTCGAAGCCACCACAGCCGTGGCCACTGACAGGCAACCGGCTGGGGTGGGGAGCGGCTCCCCCACCCTTCCTGCGCCAGGGAATGCAGGAGTCACCCACCCACTGGGGAGCCAGCGCCGTGCCGGCAAGGAGCCCCGAGCTGCGGTGAGCCACGGCCGTGTCACAGTGGGAACGGCCCTGGCCACACGGGAACGGCCATCGGTCCGCGCGTCGGGGCCGCCCCAGGGCCAGGCCACGCGCAGGGGCCCCCAAATCACAGACGCGGCTCAGCACGTGCCGGGCTCGGCCCCGGTTCCCAGCCGGAGCCAGTAAGGGTTAACTGGCAGCGGTGAGCTCAGCTTGGGGCCAGTAAATGGAGCAGCTCTTGGCCCCAGGGAGTGTTTGGCACTGGCCAGGTGGTGCTGCCGAGCCGGCCCGGGCAGTTGTGGTGTGGAAAGTACCAGCGAGGCCGAGCAGTGCCGCGGGGCAGAGCCCGACGTGGGGCCTGGCCCTGGCTCAGGGGGTGAGAGCTGGGGCTGCCCATGGTGCTGGGCATCCCTGGTGGGCACCCGACACCCACTGCCGAGCATCCCCCTCCCAGCTCCTGAATCCACCGCTGAGCATCCCTGTCCAGCTCCTCCACCCAGGGCTGAGCATCCCTGTCCAGCTCCTCCACCCAGGGCTGAGCATCCCTGTCCCAACTGCTCCATCCAGGGCTGAGCATCCCCTTCCCAGCTCCTCTATCCAGGGATGAGCATCCCTTTCCCAGATCCTGAATCCACTGCTGAGTACCCCTGTCCCAATGGTCCATCCAGGGCTGAGCATCCCCCCCAAGCTCCTCCACCCAGGGCTGAGCATCCCTGTCCAGCTCCTCCACCCAGGGCTGAGCATCCCTGTCCCAACTGCTCCATCCAGGGCTGAGCATCCCCTTCCCAGCTCCTCTATCCAGGGATGAGCATCCCTTTCCCAGATCCTGAATCCACTGCTGAGTACCCCTGTCCCAATGGTCCATCCAGGGCTGAGCATCCCCCCCAAGCTCCTCCACCCAGGGCTGAGCATCCCTGTCCCAACTGCTCCATCCAGGGCTGAGCATCCCCTTCCCAGCTCCTCTATCCAGGGATGAGCATCCCTTTCCCAGATCCTGAATCCACTGCTGAGTACCCCTGTCCCAATGGTCCATCCAGGGCTGAACATCCCTATCCCAGCTCCTGACTCTGCTGTTGAGTGTCCCTGTCCCAGCTCCTGCCCTCAGACCCCAGGATGTCCCAGCCCCTCTGCTGTGCCCTCATGTCCCCACACAGCAAGCCGTGGCCTCTAGCACCAGCTGGGTCTCCCCTCTGTCACCCGTGCCAGTGTGGTCTTGATGGGGGCCATGATGCCCACCAGGCAGAACTCTCGTGCCCACTGGCTGTGCAGGCAGGACCAGAGGCGGGATGTGCAGGAGCTTAAGCCCAGGGTGAAACCACAACTTTAAGCCCTTCTGCTTTCCCCTGCTACAAGAATCAAAACCCCTTCAGGTCCTGCAAGGGGCCAAGCTGGCCCTTCTGCTAGGCCACGCTTGGACTCCTTCGAGTGTCGAACCGTGGCGGCCTTTTCCCATCAGCCATGCCCATCTCACCAGTGCCCACCCCAGGACATGGCCTCGGGGATCTGTGGGGTTCTGTGGCTCCCCAGCCCGGCTCTGGGTGGCCCAGGGCATGCTGAAGCCCCAGCTTGTGCTAGCAGCAGTGACCCTCAGCCCGGCTTAGACGGGATGGGAGCCTGTGCCATGGGGATGCTTAATTAGCAGGTAGGGAGTGGAGCAGGGCGGCATCGCTCACGCACAGCTTGGAGCCACTCAGTCATCCCAAAGGCATCCGCCCCACAGGGAGGAGCGCCCCGGCCCAGCATGTAAAAGCAGCCCCGCACGGCCGGCTGCCCCGTCGCTTCGGAGTCTCCTCCGCTCCCGCTCCTCCTCACCGCCCGGCACGGCCGCAGCGTCATGGCAGGGCACGGCGCCAGCCTGCTCCTGCTCCTAGGTCTCATGCCAGGTAGGCGCCGATGGATCCCTACGCTTGGACCCACTCCTGCAGTGATGCCATCGAGGATGGTGGGGGGGTCCCTGCCCAGCTGCAGGGCTCCCCAGGGTACCTGACGCTCTGCAGTTCTGCTGGGACACCCACCTGTGTTGGCCAGAGCCAGGAGGGTGGCATCGGACCTGCCCAGTCCCCTTGTCCCTGGTGCAGCTTCACAGGAGCCGGATGATGCCAGCCCTGACGGGCTCTCAGCCCCACCAGGACACCCAGTTCTGGCAGACCCCGATGGGTCTCTGCCCCGTTGCTGCTCCCCTTGGGACGGGTGCTGCTGGATGTGGAGCTGGGGCGCTGCTGGGTGCATTGGGGTGCAGGCTTGGGGTGCTCCCCGGCCGCTGCGATGGGTGCCCTTCTCTCCCCAGCTCTCCTCCTGGCCGTCAGGATCAACAGCAAGGGCCGGGAGGTTCTGTACCTGGCCAAGGGCGACTCGGTGAAGCTGGGCTGCCCCTACGTCCTCGAGCCTGAAGACAACGGTCCCCAGGGCGTTGGCATCGAGTGGATCCAGATCACGCCTGAGCGGACTGGCCCGGAGAACGTGGTGAGTCCCGGCAGCCGCCATCCCACCGGGCGGGCAGGGCTGGACCAGCTGGAGGCCTGCTGGGCCAGCAAGGACAGAAGACAGGACAGGCAGGGTCTGGCAGGGCAGGGGAGGACCCGACAGACCTGACCGAGCAGGCAGGGCAGGCAGGGGCAGGCAGCAGGCAGTGTGTTTCCCCACATCTGGACCAGTCTTGCCCAGTCTCCCCGCTTGCCCCCCTTCTCCAGTTTCTGTCGTACCACGACCACCACGTCAACTACGGCAGCGGCTCGGGGCTGCAGGACCGAGTGGCCTTTGTGCAGAACGACCCCGGCCAGTACGACGCCTCCATCCGCGTGGCCGACCTGCAGGAGTCCGACACCGGCACCTACCAGTGCCGCGTCAAGAAAAACACCGTAGCCGTGCACGAGGTCATCGTCACCGTGCAAGGTGAGACCCCCCCATCCCGGGCGCTCCCAGGCCGGGTGGCCCCACTAGCCAGCCCCGCTGCTGACTGCGTCCATCTCCCCACAGAGAAACCAGCCACCCCACAGTGCTGGGTGGAGGGGGAGCAGATATGGGGCAGCAGCGCGATGCTGCGGTGCTTCAGCCGGGGCGGTGCCTCCCCACTCGCCTACCAGTGGGCTAAACTGGCCGACAGCTACGGCGGGGGACACCTGCCCACTGGCACTATCCAAGGTGGGTGCTCGCAGGGCGGCGGGGGGCATCCTGGGGCGGATCTGCCGGGGGCGAGCATGTCCCGCGGGTATGCGCACACCCGCGCTCACGGGGTTGCGTCTGGACGAGCCGTCGTCTGGCTGCTCCCCGGTCCCTGAGCACTGCTGTCTGCGGGTGCCAGCGGGGCACGGGGCTGGCACCGAGGCTCCCTCTCTCCCCACTGCAGGACGAGCTCCAGGCGACCTGCTGATCCGCAGCCTGACAGAGGTACACAGCGGCATCTACCAGTGCCGAGTCACCAACCGCGTGGGCTACGCCGTGTGCCAGGTCAACCTCAACCCTGCGCCCAGTAAGTGCTGCCACAACGGGTGGGGGGAAAAGCACAGGGACTGGCTCTGTGTGCCAGGGTGCCAGCTGGGGGCCCCACGGCCAGTGGGAGCCAGCGGGGGACCGGCAGTGACCGAGCGCGCTCCCGCGGCAGGGGGAAGGCAGACGGGCGTCATCGTGGGCTCCATCCTGGGCTCCCTCCTGATGCTCAGCTTACTGGGGCTCCTCATCTGGGCGCTGATCTGCCGCTACCGCCGGAAGGAGTGCCAGCGGGCGTGCAGCGACTGCAGGTGAGGGGCACAGGGACAGCGGGCACCAGTGGCTGCCACTGGCCACTGACAGGCATCCCTGGGGACTGATGGGCACTGCTGGGTACCACTGAGGGCTCATGGGAATCACCGGGCACCAGCAGGCACCAGTGGGTGTCACTGGGCACTGATGAACATCACTGGGCTTTACTGGCACTGTTGTGGACCAAGGGGCACTGCTGGGAGCCACTGGGAAATGATGGCTCCCACTGACCACCAGGCAAAGGAGGGGACTAGCAGGCACCAGTGGGCATCGATGGGTGGCACTGGGTGCCGACAGGTAGCACCGGGAGCTGACAGGCAGCAACAAACCCCAGTGAGCGCTGGTGGGTGCCGTCAGGCACAGGTGAGTGCCAGGGGGCACCAGTAGGCAGCCACGGGCGCTGACAAGTGCCAGCAGGCAGCGACAGGAACCAGTGAGGTGCCAAGAGGTGCCACTGCTGAGCATCCCAGGGTTGCCGCAGGGCACTGATGGGTGCCGACGGGTGCCTCCGGGGTACCCCTCTGCCCGCAGAAGCAGCACCGGCGGCACCATGACCCGCACCTGCAACGTCTGCGCCCACCACAGCTACTCGCCCCACGGCATCAGCTACATGCAGTGCCAACACGGCGACGGCGACGAGCGAGGGGCCGCCCTCATCTGCAACGAAGGCATCCGGCACCAGGTCGCCTGCCCGGCGCTGTAACCCCCAGCCCACTCCGTACCCCCAGTCCCCTCCGATTCGGCTCCACGGGGCGAGCGACCACGAGCCCAGGGCCGGCACCGCCACGCCGGGACCCGGTGCCAAGCGGAGCCAAGGGCTCGCCGTGNCTCGGGTGTTTTTTGTATGTTGATGCCCCCCCAGCCCGGCTCCCGGTGCCCGCGGGCACCGCGATATTTATTTCTCTCCGTCCCATCCCCTCGGCGTCGAGCGGGGGGGTCGCGGCAGCCCCGAAAGGCGCAGCCTGGCCGCCGGGCGACCGCTGGCACCCCCTTGGCGACGGCCTTTACCAATTGGGAGTGTTATTTGAGACGAGAAGCCATTGGCACCAGGATTCGCTCTTTGCAACAAGGGAAAAAGGAAGAAAAAAATCGAAAAGAAATAAATTCAGTGGATTCAGCCCCGTCCCGGCCTCTCCTGTGCGACCCCTCCCCGCACCCCACCCCGGGCATCCGGGTGGCTCCCGGGGGTCACCGGATCGTCAGGGAGAGGGTCCCGACCACCCCGGCGGCGGCAGAGCTGCCGGCGGTGCCCAGCGCCGTCGCCCTCGGCAGACGCTGCTGACGCAAAGCCGCGGCACCCATGGGTGCTTTATGGGGTAGCTGCCCGGGCACGCGGCTGCGGGTACCCCACGCCGGGCTGGGCGAGTCAGGACGGGTCGGGGAGCCCCAGAGCTGCAGGGGAAATGACTGCGAGGTCAGGCAGGGATTGGGGACACTCAGACCCACAGACACTCACACCCACCCCACACACACACCCCCTCCCCAACGCGTGGCTCTGGGATTGAGGTCAAGGCGAGGACAAGGGAGTCTGGACGGGGTGGGGTGGGGGGGTCTGGCTGAGACCCAGGACACCCTAAACCCAACGCTACCCCT
>VXBP01000442.1:44169-54577 GCA_013400115.1 Rhinopomastus cyanomelas | reverse complement strand
CAAGCCGTAGCTGGAACCCTCAGGAGCCTCCTCAGTCCCCGCCTAGACCCCCCCCAATTCTCCTCAGTACCAGCCCCCAGCCCTCCTTTGGACTTTCCCCAAAGCCCTCCATCCCCAGAGCAGTCCCCTGAGACCCCTCGAAGTGCCCTAGCTGTAGTCTGGACCCCCAGGACCCCATGGGACCCCTCTCAGACCCGACTACCTGGATCCCCCACTCAGACCCATCCCTGACCCCGGGACTCTCTGGGAGCCTCCTCAACCCCAGCCTGAACTCCCAGAACCATCCTGGGACCCCTCCTCAGACCCATCCCAGACCCTGGGACCCCCAGCCCTATGCCCACCCCTGTGCCCTCAGCGCCCCTCGCTGCGGAGAGGCTCCACATCCATCATCGCTGACGACCGGGGACACCTTCTCCCCACGGTGCCCCGCTCCCAGGTGAGCCAGACCCACGGGCACTGGGCTGAGGGCACTGGGGAGGCCCCAACACCACCCACTCCCCCTCTTCCCCCAGGTTTCCCCCTGGGGCACCTTCATGGGGACATGGGAGATGCCATCGAGGATCCCCCCGGCCAGGCTGAACCTGACAGCCCGCTCGGCCGCCGCTGCCACGAGGCTCCTCGACTGGATCCAGCGACCCAGTGCCCTGAGCAGAGCCTGTAACGGACTGCGGACCGAGATCACAGGGCAGGCAGGTGCCCCTCAGCGAGGTAGCGGGGCTACGGGACCACCCCAGCGAGGCCCAGACCAGCACTAGGAGGGGTTTGCCAGGGCTTGGGATGCCTCTCAAGCAGGTTCTGGGGAGGCTGAGGAGCACCCAGCTCTTGGCTCATCTCCCCTCACCCTCAGCATGGGTGTCCCTCTGCTGCACCCCACAACCACTGCCCTCCAGAAAAAAGCAATTGCGACAGGGGGGTCCTGCAAGCCCCCAGCTCCCTCCTTTTCCACTCTTAACTTGGGGACCACAGCAGAGGCATCATGTTCTGCTTCCCCACCCAACCCTCTCTTGTAGCTCCAGGAGAAGCCACTGGAAAGACCAACCGCCCCGGAGCCACCCCAGATGAGCAGTCAGGCTTCCAGCAAGGACTCCAGCTCATTCCAAATCCCAACACAGGCCCACCCCATTCCCAGGGAGGGTCTCACCCCCATTTCGGAGGAAGGGGAAGGTGCTGACAAATCCTGAGCGAGGCCAACGCTGTGATGGCACCGCGTGGCCCCGTATTTGTGTTTTGATGGTAAAAGGATAAAGCTCCAGTTTAAATCAAGGAACTCCCCTGCGTTTGGTGTCGGCAGCCACGCCGGGTGCAGCCTCCTCTGGGGTTCTACCTCAGCTTCCCCCTCTGGGATTCCTCCTCCTGGGGCTGCGATGCCTTTTGCTGGGATCAGGGACAAAAGCAGCTGTGTGGACACAAACCTGGCCAGGGCAAGGGGTTCTAGGGCCAGGACCAGGTTCTCCACCAAAAGCCCCGAGGAGAAGCGACTGTTCATCAGATCAAACCCCCTTTTCCTGTTGGGGTGCAGCCTGGACAAGGGCTGAGGACAGAGGCCAGACATGGTGGCTCAGCAGGAAGGATCAGGGCTGCTTTATTGTGCAGGGGATGAAATGGGAGCTGGTGGTGACCGGCAGCTAGAAAACCCCCTCCCTTCATCACGTAAGGAATGGGGAAGTGGGGAGCTTCCCTTCCCAACAGGGGAAAATGGGACCTTTTTCGCTGGAGGAGGGGCTGCAGGGTCCTCAAAAACTGGGTGAATTGTGACAGCTCCCAGACTAAGGAGCAGGGATTGAATTCTGCAGGGCTGGGTTACCCCATCCCAGGTGGCTGGAGAATCGCCTCAGGGCAGCAGTGATCACCAAGTGCCCTCATGGGTGCCGGCGTCAGCAGCTCTGCCTGCTCCCCTAGCCCTGGCTCAATGGAGATGCTTGTCCCGTGCTGAGCCTACACACACACAGAGCCAGCCGTCCCCAAGCCCACTCGGGCCCACGGGAGGGACAGATCCAGCTTTGTCTTGAGTTTGGGGACAGAGCAGAGAGAAGAAACGCCCTGGAGTTGCCTGGAGGGAACTGGGTGGCTACCCAGGAGCAACCCAATTGGTGCCCGGCTTTTCTGTGGCTGCGTGGGGCCAGCAGGGAGCTCAGGCCAAGGGAAAAAGCAGCTCTGATCCCCCATGGGATTTGTGGGGATGGGCTGAGCCACCCTCCCCAAAGGTTTGTGATTCTGGGGGGAGCTGGTCCTCCCGCCTCCCTCTCCAAGGTGGGTCAGGACGGAGCGAGTCTTCCAAGAAAACCGAAGGGAGGCTCCAGCCAGGAGGCACCATCACATCGCCGCGAGGGCCGCAGAGGAGAGCAGAGTCAGGATCAGCACCAGCACCCCAGACTGGTTGACCTGGGGGATCTTGAAGCCCTTCCCCAGGTCCCAAGCCTGTGGGAGAGAAGAGACAGGGCAGGGTTAACGCAGCAGGGCCACACCACCAACTAAAGGCACCACCTGTCTGATCAAAACCAGTGAAACCGACCCCAAACAGCCTTTGGACCCCCAGAGGGAGGGGAATCAGAGTCCAGGGCTGCAGGCAACGAGCTGGGGTCTCCCTGGGCACAGGTACTGTGGCCAGAGGAGGCTTAGCCCCCCCGAACCCACAGCAAAGCTGCCTGAGAGCTCTCCCTAATCCCCCACACACCGGGTTCCCTTCCAAAGAGGCAGCTGCTCCCCGGCTGACAGAAATGGGTTAGAAACGCAGCAGATCTGCGGCAGGGTGGGGGAATGACCTGGGAAAAGCACCCGTGAGCTGGCTGCCCCCCAGCAAACCCGCAGAGCTCAAAGCTGACCTTGTTCCCTGTCAAATCCCTGTCTGCCAGGGAGCTGCTGTGGCTGGTTTTCTCCTCAGACAATTTAATTGGCAGCCTGATGTAAAGGGCTCGAAGCTGCAGCACATGCTAGCCTCACGACGCTCTGAACGAGCCAGTGGCTACTCCCAGACCTCACTGGACACTCACAGCACTGCTCTGCCCCAAAACCCTGCACGGGGGCTCCTCCCTTCCCCGACAGCCCCACGGCTCCGCACTGGGAGCCGCCGGCAGCTGCGGCAGCAGGAGCCCACGTCTGGCCTTGCACAGGACGCTCCCCCCGCCGGAGCAGCAGGATCCTGTCAGTGCTCTGCTCCCGCTGCCTCCTGTGAAAACCCAGCCTGTCAGGAGCTCCAGACACGACAAACCCGAGCGCGAGCAGCGGCACGTCTCGTTCTGTTCCCAGCACGGCGCTCTCGGCTCCCCCCACGGCTGGCCCAGGTGGTCAGTTCAGCCCAGGGCAAACAGCAGCCTGCCAGCTCTGTGCCCATGAGGACAGCCCCAGCCCTCCACCACGCAGCCTCAGACAGCTGAGGTGACGCAAGGCTCGAGCCAGCAGCCCTGCTGCCACATCCCACCGCTCAGAAGCAGCCACAGGGAAGCTCTCTGCAACTTACAAATAAGCAGAGAGGGTCTGAAGCCACCAAGCTGCCCAATTCCCATAGCCAGGGGCACCTTCCCACCCGCAGTGGCTACTCACGAGGTGCCGGATGCCGTTCCAGGTGTGGTAGGTGAAGGGAAAAGCCAGGGCGAACTTAGCGGAGGCGATGAGAGCAGGGCCCAGGCTGAGCGTCTTCACCATGGCCAGGTAGTGGGGGAACTGCTCCGGCAGCAGCAGCGCGGCCAGGCTGAACACGGACACTCCTGGCAGGGGGAAAGCCACAGGTCAAGTGCTTGAAACTCCCTTGGTGCCCACCCAGGGCCACCTCCACACCTCTGGTTTGGTGACCCAACTGGAACCGCCACGGCAGCCTGTGGAGGAGGAGGAGGAGAAGGGTTCTGCCTGTCTGGCGGCGGCGCCGCCACACCCTGGGGTGCCCAGGACCCAAACTGGGGCAGCAGCAAACAGTCTGGGTCTTAACTACTCATAAAACAAAGACAAACTGGTGTGAACTCGCCCAGCAAACTGGTGTGAGCTCAGGCAGCCACAGCCAAGCCAGCCCAAGTTCAAGGTCAAAGAACGATGACGTTTGGAACCGGGAAGCAGCAGCTCCTCTGCAAAGTGCCCAGATCCACATCTCGGGGCAGAAGCCAACACAGAAGGGGTCTCAAAGCTGTGAAGACATGGGGAGAAGGACGGCGGTCAGCGTGGACCCCACAGTTGGACTCAAGGAGCTTAAAGACCTTCTCCTCCCCAAATGATTCTGATTGTCTGCCAGGGAGCATCTCAGAGGGAACCAGCAGCCAGAGGCAGTCCTGAGGCACAGGAGACTGCAAGAGATGCAGCAGCTTCTCCTCCTCCTTTCTAGGCTCCTCCAGCTGGTGCTGCCAAAAGAAGGGGAGCGACCGCAGCCGCTCTGCAATTCACCCTCCACTCAATAGAGCCTGATTGCTCGGCAGCTCCCTCGCTCCGCCAGGGCCACCAGCTGCTTCCTCATGCAGCCACTTGACTCCTCAACAGCCTTTGTGCAAGAGGCACAGGAAGCCAGAGCCTCCTGTAATTACAGGGCTTGATGGAGAAGAGCCCAACGCTTCTCCCTCCTCCTCCTCCTCTTCCTGGCTGCAACATCCCCTCATGCTTGGAGCCAGCCGGGCTCACGCAGGCGAAGTCACCTTGCTGGGCTGGGCTTGAGGCTGAAAGATGGAGTTTAAAGAAGCCCAGACTGGTTTGGGTTGGGAAGGAGCTTGGAGCTCCCCCAGTGCCAACCCCCTGATAGGGGCAGCAACACCTCTCCCCACACCAGGCTGACCCCAGCCCCAGCCAACCTGCCCTTCAACACTGCCAGGGATCAGCCACAAGCTCCCTGAGCAACCTGGGCCAGGGCCTCAGGCCCCTCCCAGACACCAATTTCTGCCTCCCAGCTCAGCCCAGTCTCCCCTCTTGCAGCTGGAACCCAGCCCCCCTAATCCAGCACTGGATCCCTTGTGGGGAAAAGGCCCTCTGCAGCTCTCCTGGAGCCCCTGCAGGGCCTGGCAGCTGCTCCAAGGTGCCCCCACAGCCTTCTCCTCTGCAGCGGAACAGCCCCAGCTCCCTCAGCCTGTCCCCTCCAGCCCTCTGAGCAACCTCATTGGCCCCTTCTGGCCTCTCTGCAACAGCTTCAGCTCCTTCTGCTCTCAGGGCCTCCAGAAGTGGCTGCAGGACTCCACGGGAGGTCTCCCCAGAGCAGAGCACAAGGTGACAATCCCCTCCCTGGACCTGCTGGTGACTCTCCTTGGAATCCAGCCCAGCACAGGGGTGGTCTCTGGGCTGCAGCACCCACTGCCAGCTCCTCCTGAGCTTCTCCTGCGCCAACACTAAAGCAGCCCCTTGCAGCTCCTGCCAGCCCAACCACATCCATCAGGGTGATGTGAACTGAGGGGTTTGATGCTGGGGTTGCTGCTTCCTGCACTGGGATCTCTGGAAAGACAACAGCCACTCCCAGGACACTGCAACACCCACCTCTGTGAAAGAAAACCCTGGGCTCCACCTGCCTGTCAGGGTTTTCCTTGTTCAGCCTCTCCTGTGGCGATAAAGTGGCTAAAAACAGAGACTGAAGGGCTAAGTCTGAGGGAAACTGGGGGAAGCCCAGAAGAAAGTGGGAGCAGAGCATGAGAGGACAGACAAATGAGGACAGGGAGACATTAGGGATGGACAAAGGTCAGGTTTCCCAAGAGAAAACCCCATGCACAGAGCTCCTTCTCCAAACTGGGGGGTTCCCGCCGGCCACACACCTAAGCTGAGCGCCACGCCGGTGCCGCGGTGCGTGATGGACATGGCCATGGGCAGCGACCACCTGCAAGACAACAAGGTGTCAGAACCCCCTGCCGTTCCTCGACAGCCCTGTGCTGCTGGGAGGGTGTTTCTGCTCTCCCAGTAATTCAAGGAATCCGGCCAGAGGGAATGTGCAGAGGCAGCTGGGGATGGCAAATGCCACTGGCACGGGCTTGGGAAGGGGAAGGGCTGAGGGACATGGAACCAGATGAGGCTCCCACACTTCAGGGACAACAGGGGCAAGGTTTGGGTTCATGGACAGACCTGGGAGAGTGGCCCCAAAGGAGATGTTGCCTGCCCCAGGGAGGGAAGTGCAGGGCCAGGAGCTGGTATCTGCCCTGGCTATTTCGGCAGCAGGGCGGAACCTCAGAATCTCTTTGGCTGGAAAAGACCTTTAAGGTCATCAAGTCCAACTGCTCTGCTCACTGCAACTGTCCCCGGGCACAGCTCGGGGGGACCAGACCCCTCCACAACAGCCCCTGTGAGACCAACCCTACAGGGGAGGCTGCAATGTCCCCCAGAGCATGGCTCAAGCAGCTCCCCCACCCCAAGGTGCCTCCAGGGATGGGGCTGTCGCACGTCAGCACCCAGGGGTGTCCAGGTGCGAAGCCCAAGAGGGTCTTACTTGTAAATGGTGACGTGAGGGGACAAGGGACGGTTGGACTTGGTGTTCTTCTCCCAGAAACGGGCCATCTCCTCCCTGGCTGTCGTTCCCATCGGGACGATGCTGTGAAAGAGGAGGTGGGATGTTGGGGGTGGTGGTTTGGGCAGCGTTTCCTGCCCTGAGCTCCACCACAGCAGCTTTTCATCTCGCAGGTCGTGACCTTGACAGTGGCTGTTCAAAGCTGGGTGAGCTGGGAGTCAGGGGATCAGCTCTTTCCGACTCCCCCTCTCCCTGAGGAATAATCCCAGGGTGCAGGATGGGAAGCTGCTGCGCTGGAATCCCCTCAGCCTGTGGAGCTGTGCCCCCCCAGCCCCACATCCCCCAAATCAGGGTAGAGAGCATCAGCTCTCACGTTACATAACCCCGATAAGGCACAACCTGCTCTCCCCCGGCACCGGAGCTGCGCAGGCGGTGCCAAACACAGGGCTCAGGGCTCCCCAGATTACACTGCAATGACACTGAGAGCCCAGTTTAGCACTAAATGACTGCTTCTCCCCCCTCTAATCCAGGCAGCTCCAAGCGCAGGGATGAGCGGGATCGAGCAGGCTCCCAGCCCTGCGCACAGAGAGGGGACAGGGAGCTAGGACCCCAGGCAGAGACACCAGCCCACCCCAGCAGCCAGCCAGGCCCTTGCTTCCCCTCCACCCCATAAAGGGTCTGGCTGACACGGGATTGAGCAGAACTTCTGAGCCCCAGCCAAGACCCCTCGGGTTAGGATGCAGTCCCACACCGTCGGGCAAACCCAGCACTCACTGCCGTGTGGAGAGGCCATGGCCAAGCGGAGCCAGCAGACAGCGCCGGGACACACACCTGTAAGAGAGGAGAGAGAACAGCCTTGAGAGAAAGGGTTTTCAAAACAGCAGCGGGGATCCGCTGCTTCGTATCTTAAAATCAATCTTAGCACTTGAGGATCCAGCTCGTTCCTCCACGAATCTTCTCCAAGCTCTCAGCTAGAGTCTCCAGGCTCTGCCCAGGGCTTCCACTCGTCACAACACCCTGCACTTAGCCTGCTTAGAGCTGACACTCCATCACTAGGACACCAGAAGCGCTCCACTCACAGCCGCATCTCGCTCTCCCAACACTAACGAGGGCTGGTGGCCCCTGATCTGCTGCTGCACTCGGTGAAGGCATCACCCCCTGTCCCTCCAAACAGCCAGCACGGTGTCTCACCATCACCCGCCGCGCCCCGGTGAGACGAGAGGTTGCTGCCACACTGGGGTGAGGGGTGAAGAAAGGGATTCTGGTGAGCACAACCTGATCCCCAGAGGAGGAACATCCACAGCCCCCAGCCCAGCTCAAGTGCTTGCACTGATGGATCTCCCTGTGCACCAGCATCTCCTGCTGCTCTGAGGGGAACAAAGCGCCGCCGCTCTCCCACTGTCCTGCAGCCAGTCCCAGGGAGGCCACAGGGGAACCATCTGGAGGTCGTCTCCTCAGCAGGAGGAAACACAAAACAGAAGTCAGGGTGGTTAAGGGCTCCGAGTTCCGGAGGGACTGACAGGGAGGATGTTTCCTTTCCAGGCACGAAGCACAAACAGGTCCCTGGGAAGGTGGCCTGCGGCAGTGAATTTTTGGCAGCACCTCGTTCCCCAGTGAAAACCCTCCTGGGGACCCCCTGCTTCACCAAATCCAGTCCCACAGTGTGGCCAGGCAGGAAGACCCAGCCCAGCCAAACCCCCTCCCCACTGCCTCAAACACCTGCCAACAGACCCTGCAGAGAAAGGGACCAGGAAACAAAGAGGAGCCTGAAGCTTTCAGCCACAGAATCACCAAAAACATTTAGGTTGGAAAAGACCTGAAGATCTCCAAGTCCAACCTTTAACCCCACTCTTATCTCTATCACCCCTAAAGCACCTCATCTATAGGTCTTTAAACACATGGAGGGCTGGTGACTCAACCATTCCTCTCTCCATAAAAAAAACCCTTTCCCACTCTGCTGCCCCCTCCCCACATCCTCACAGCTTGACCAGAGGCAGAGGATCTGCTCCCATCAGCAGGGAGGGGGTGAAATGCTCCATCTCCTCCCTGCCTGGCGCAGCTCATGAATGATTTACAGCCCTCACTCATCCCCTGCCTTGGCCTCTCCTCCAGCTGAAAAGCCCCAACCTGCTCCTCCTCTCCTTGCACCTCTCCAGGAGCGAGGCTGAGCAAGCTGCTGGACCCCACCCGAGACCACACTCCACGACGCCTCTGGGTTGTCTCAAATCTAGATTCCCCTTGGTGAGAACCTCTCACCCTCCTCGCTCTGCTCTCCTACTTCCTTCTGGTTTGTTCCAGATGCGAAGCCTCTCGCTGGGCTTCAGGCCCGGCGGCGACGCGAGCAAAGTTGCTCTGCACCCAGGCTCTGTCCTCTTCATTATTTATCACTCATCTTCTCTCAGCCCTCGGCGCTGCGTTTCCTTCCGGCTCGCTGACAAACACAGTTTGGTTTTTATTTTAGAAGAGAATCAGCCCTAAAAAGAGCCCAACCAGGCTCCTGCAGCGCTCGCTGGGAGCTTCCCAGGACACCTCAGCCAACTCAGGATCAGGCTGTGAAGCCTCGGGGGGGACTCCAGCCGCTGTTAATTATCAGGGACCCGCGTAGGGCAGCAGCTCCGTTAGCTCCAGGAGGAGAAATCCAGGAGCAGCAGCAGACACTGTTAACATTTATCTTGCAAGACAGGGCTGGATCAAATCCCTCTGCTCCCGGCACGGAGAAGCGATTAGAAAAGCTGTTTCATCTGACAGCAGAAGGAGATGCGAGGCCAAGTTCTGAGGCTTCAAACCAGAGCAGCCGCTTCGCTCTCGTTTCACCGCTGCAGGGCCCCAGCAGGTACCGGAGGGGCCCCCCACTGCTACTCCTCTGCTTTTCCCCTCTTCAAACCCACCCCCTGCAGCCACAAAACCCTTCTCCACAAAAACACGGTGACAGCTCTGGCTGTCCCTAGAAAGGGAAAGAAATTGCAGCCCCTCCGTCTGGGGCAAAGACTGGAGCTGGGAAGGAGCAGGAGGGATGGAGGAGACATAAAAGTGGAGCCGGGAAGGAGCAGGAGGGATGGAGAAGACACAAAAGTGGAGCCGGGAAGGAGCAGGAGGGATGGAGGAGACATAAAAGTGGAGCTGGGAAGGAGCAGGAGGGATGGAGGAGACACAAAAGTGGAGCCGGGAAGGAGAAGGAGGGCTGGAGGAGACAAAATTCCCTGGCAAGGAAGGAGATGGGAAGAAGAAACTTCAGTGCAGGGAGTAACAGCTGGGGGTACTGGGGAGGGGTAACGGGCAGCCCGGGGGGTGCCCGGGAGGGGTAACGGGCAGCCCCGGGGGTACCGTGGAGGGGGATAACGGTTGGTACCGGGTGGGACAATCTCTGGCAGAGCCCACTCAGGTCACCTGTCGGGTGACCCTAGCGAGGTGGGGTGGAGGGTCACACTTACCCTCTCCCCGCACCGGCTGGGGGGGGTAACAGGCCTCTGGGCTGAGACCCCCGAGGTGTCACCCCCACCCCGCAGGGGTCTGGGCTCCCGGGCTCTGTCCCCGGTGTCGTACCCCAACCCCGGGGCCCCCACAAGCTCCGCGACCGGGGCCGAGCCGGGGGTGATCCCAGGGACACGAACGCGCCCGCGGTCCCGGGGCGGACACGGAGCGGGGAGCGGCGGGGCCTTCGCCCGCACCGAGGCCCCGCGGGGCCTCCTCTACCCTCCCGCTCGGCCCCCACCCGCGCAGCCGCTCGCGCGCCCGGAGTCACCTCAGCGCCAGCGCCGCCATCTTGGAGCGCCCCGGGCGCCGGAAACGGCCGTAACGGCCTTCCGGTCGGTAGCGCCCCGGGACCGCCCGGTACCGTCTCCGGTGCCCCTGTTGTAGCCGCGGTACCTGCCGTTATCCTCTCGGGTGCCCCCATTATAGCCCCGGTACCTCCGGTTGTGGACTCAGTGCCGCCCGTTATCCTCTCTGGTGCCCCCGTTACAGTCCCGGTGCCACCCGTTATCCTCTCTGCTGCCCCCGTTACAGCCCCGGTAC
>VXBP01000442.1:30979-44037 GCA_013400115.1 Rhinopomastus cyanomelas | reverse complement strand
CCCCCTTAACCCCCCGGGTACCACCGGGGCTGCCCATTACTCCCCGGTTCCCCCAGGGCTACCATTAGCCCCCCCCCCCCGGTACTTCTGGGGCTGCTCGGTGCCCTCCAGCACCCCTCCTCAGCCCAGCAACTTGCCACTGAACCCCCAGTGCTGCCCAGTACCCCTCCCCAGTACTACCTGTAGTGCTTCCCCAGTTTACCCAGGCTGCCCAATATTCCCCTCTGAAGCTGCTTCCTAAGCCAACAGTTCCCCCCTTTAACTTCCCAGTACCCCAGTACCTCCTCTAATGTGCTCTAGGGCACCCCAGTAGCCCCCCAGTACTCCCAGAGCTGGCAATTACCCCCGGGGCTGCCTGACCCTCACAGCTGTTCCAGTTTCCCCTGCCCAGGGCTGCTTGTTCCTCCCTTGTCCCCCTCAAGCTACTGCGATCAGGAGGGNCCCCAGGGCTACCATTAGCCCCCCCCCCCCGGTACTTCTGGGGCTGCTCGGTGCCCTCCAGCACCCCTCCTCAGCCCAGCAACTTGCCACTGAACCCCCAGTGCTGCCCAGTACCCCTCCCCAGTACTACCTGTAGTGCATCCCCAGTTTACCCAGGCTGCCCAATATTCCCCTCTGAAGCTGCTTCCTAAGCCAACAGAGTTCCCCCCTTTAACTTCCCAGTACCCCAGTACCTCCTCTAATGTGCTCTAGGGCACCCCAGTAGCCCCCCAGTACTCCCAGAGCTGGCAATTACCCCCGGGGCTGCCTGACCCTCACAGCTGTTCCAGTTTCCCCTGCCCAGGGCTGCTTGTTCCTCCCTTGTCCCCCTCAAGCTACTGCGATCAGGAGGGGGCTTCCCAGTTTCCCAGTCCAGCGATAAGGTGATGGAGGGTGTGGGAGTAGGAAAATCCAGCGGCTCCCATCCCATCCCATCCTGTCCCTTCCTCAGCCACTAGCTCTCTGCACCAGAAACCTCCAGAAGAAAACCCGGCTTTGGGACTTTTCACCCCAAAATGGTTCTAGCTCCTCTGCTGGGGGCAAAGCAGCTGGTTGCTGTTGTGGGCTGATTCCCACCCTGGGCCAGTGGCATTGCGGTGGCTCCTGGCTTTGCACCCCGCAGGGACGGGTCTTCTAGGGGCTTTCAGCGCTCTCTCAAAGCAGTGTTTTCACCCCAAAATAGAGCTGGAGCAGAGGCTGCTGGGACCATGCTTGGCCAAAGCCAGTTTGGGAGCCCGGCCCAGTAGGGTTGGAACTGGGAACGCTGTGGTTGGTGCCAGCAGCTTTGCCCTGGGACAGCTAGGGACACTCCAGTAGCCCACAGTGGGCACAAAAACCCCAACCCCCCCACCCCAGCACATCCATCGCTGGGACCTGCTGGCCACTGCAGCCTCGTGCTGGTGGCCTCCGGCTCCAGCCACATTCCTGCTGATCCACCTCCACCACGGGCGGGAATGTGGCCAGACAAAGGGCTCTGTGTGCCCGGCCCCCTCGTCGCCCATGGCCACACTAAATGCCCCCTTTGAGCCCCAGGGCACCCGGCACCCCCCAGTCCCCCACCACCCCGGCTGCTCGGCGCCCATTGGCCTGAGGCCTGGGCACCGTTGGCATCACTGGCTACCTCTCGCTCTTAAACACCGGCCCCCAGCCCACTGGCACCCTCCGGCACCGCCACCAGCCCTCCATGCGGCTCCGAGCCGGGAGGTGACCAGCAGCCACCATGTCACAGGGTGCCAGCGGCAACCTGCTCCTCCTCCTCCTTGCTGGGCTCCTCTTGGCACTGGGTAAGCTGGACATGGGGCAGCAGGGCCCAAAAGCCTGATCCTGGGGAGGTACTGGGGGGCTCCAGACCCCTTGGGGGTGGCCGTGGGGCTGCTGCCCACCCACACCTCTGCTTTGGAGACTGGCAGCACCACTGGCCCTGCCCCGGTTGCCATCATCAGGCTCAAGGAGAGGCTCAGTGCCAGCCACCAACTTGGGGGTGGGTGAGGGGTGCCAGCCCCAGCCCGACCAGCAGCCCCCACACTGGGACACAGTCCCCTTTGACCAAGCCATGGGGACACTGGGACAGAGGGCTCTTAGACCCATCTGAGGTGGCACGAAGGGTCACTTCCCACCCACCCCTCCCCCAACCCTTCTGCTTTCTCTGGGGTCGATGGTGGCACCACGGAGGCTGTGCCGGGGTCCCCCATGGGGCTGATGGGTTTGTGCCCCCCCTCCTCCGCAGGGCCATCCCCGGGGTGTTCCATCCACGTGTACACGCCACGGGAGGTTTACGGCACCGTCGGCTCCCACGTCACCCTGTCCTGCAGCTTCTGGTCCAGCGAGTGGATCTCAGAGGACATCTCCATCACCTGGCACTTCCAGGCTGAGAGCTCCCGTGACAGCATCTCCGTAAGCTCCGGGATCGGGGCGGGTGGCCCTGCCGAGCCGCAACCTGCTGGCAGCACCCCAACGCCCGTCTGTCTGTCCCCAGATATTCCACTATGCCAAGGGCCAGCCCTACATCGACGACGTGGGCACCTTCAAGGAGCGGATGGAGTGGGTGGGCAACCCTCGCCGCAAGGACGGCTCCATCGTCATCTACAACCTGGACTACACCGACAACGGCACCTTCACCTGCGACGTCAAGAACCCCCCTGACATCGTGGGCAAGTCCTCCCAGGTCACGCTCTACGTCTTCGAGAAAGGTAACGGTGCCGCCGGTTCCTTCCACCCCACCACAACGGTCACCCCGCACCGGCTGGGATGGGGAGCTGATGGGGCACTGGTGTCCCCGCAGTGCCCACCCGCTACGGCGTCGTGCTGGGCTCCATCATCGGCGGGGCTCTGCTGCTGGTGGCCCTGGTGGTGGCCCTGGTCTATCTCATCCGCTACTGCTGGCTGCGGCGCCAGGCGACCCTGCAGCGACGGCTGAGGTGAGCTGGGACCAAACCACCCCAAAACTGGGCTACTTGGGGTGGGGGGTGGTGTTGGCTTTTCCCAGCCACTTAGGTGCTTCTCCCCCTCCCCGCCAATTCCAGCGCGATGGAGAAGGGGAAGCTGCAGCGATCGATCAAGGACGCGTCCAAACGCAGCCGGCAGGTAGGCGCCGAGGTGTCGGGGTGTGGGAGACCCCTCCCTGACTTTCAGTGGGGTGGGAGAGGAGGCTGTGGGGTGGAGCCTCTGCCGCGGGGAGGGTCTGGTGGTGCCAGTGCTGCCCCGTGCCCACAGGCGCCCGTACTCTACGCCATGCTGGACCACAGCCGCAGCACCAAGGCGGCCAGCGAGAAGAAAGCCAAGGGAGCGCCGGGAGACTCCCGCAAGGATAAGAAATAGCGGTTAGCAGGCAGGGAAGGTGCCGAGGGGGTGGGTGCTGGGGTCTCCAAAGCCCCCAAAGTCATCATGACCATCGAGATGGAGCTGCGGGGGGAGGCTGACAAGACCACCCACCCCCCAGCCACCACCCGCTCCCCCAGCAGGGGCAGCCTCAAGAACGCCCTGATGAGCATCATCAAGCCAAACGCGGGGACCTGACGAGGTGGGGGTGGTCAGGATGAGGACCCCCAACACTGGGAAGGGGCTGCCCCGTGGTGTGGGACCCGGTGAGGAATGGGGTGTGGTCCTTGCCCTGGTTCCCACAAGCTCGGGGAGCCCCCGGCGTCCCCCCATCTCGAAGCCCCTCGTTGGTACCTTCCTCTGCTCAACTGCTTCCCTGCCCGGCCCTGGGCACTGGTGGAATTTTTCTGTTTGAAGACAAAGCCACTGAATTTTGGGTCTGTCCCCACTCTGGGGCTGCCTCGGTCCCCCCCCTCCCCAGGGACCTGCACGGTCCCCACTGGACTGGGCTGCTCCCATTTGCCCCCCCAAACAAGAACCCCGAGTCTCCGGGAGGGTTTTCTGTGCCCCCGTCGTTGCTCCTTTTCTGGCCGTTTTCTCGTCTTGCCCCGCGACCGAACTCAGATGACGTCGTGGGGTGCCCCCTGCCCCATCACCTCCGTCCCACTCCCATCCATCCCCCCATTAACCCTCCCGCCCTGTAACCCCCAGCCCCACGGCATCAGCCGGAGCCTCGTGGAGGAGGAGAGGCTGCGGCGAGGCTGGAGGAGCTGCCGGTGCCCGTCACCCCAGAGCTGGGCACCGCTCCCCAGTGCGTTTTTCTACGCCCTGTCTGGGTGTCCCCCCCATCCCCATTAATAAAACTCACAGCTCCAGGAGCTCAGCCTCCACCTCAGCTCGAGTGGGGGTGGCTGGACGAGGGGGCAGAAGGGAGGCTGGGCACCCACAAACTCATCACACAGAGGGAAGGGGGCATCACTGCTGCTGTGCCTCAGTTTCCCCAGAGATAAGGGATGTCTCAAGAGCACCCTCATGACCCCCCCGTACAGGTGGGTGGGGGGCTGTCCCCAAGGCCACCCACTGTGGCTGTTCCTCACCCTACAGTCCCCTTCATCCCCATCAACTGCTGATTACAGAGCTGCAATTAACACAGGCCCCAGTCCTGGGGATGCACAGCTGTGGGGTGAGGGGTCCCCTCTACAGCCATCGCCCACCCAGCAGTGACAGTCACTATTTCCAGAGCAGGATCTCTCCCACTCTGAGGAGACCCTAAACCTCATCCCACCCCGACACCACAAAAGGGCCCCCCATCCCCAATGGGGCTAGAACGGGCTTTGCCCTAATAAGTCTCCAGAGCGGAGTCCGACCCCAAGAAGTCCCTCGGGTCCTTCCCTTGGCCACCGCCACTGTTTTTCTTTCCAGGGAGTTATTTCTGCCAACCCACTGCAGCTCCCGGCCATCCCATACTGGAGCACAGCAAAATCCCAGTGTGAACCCCCCCCCAGCTTTATTTCACCCAACCCCAAAGAGCTGTGGAGAGCAAAGCGATGGGAAATGAGGCCACAGCTCCAGGGGCTGAGCTCCGGCAGCTGGTAAATGTAAATTTCATTGGAAAAACCCCGAATCCGAGAGAGATGGGAGATCCCTGGTTGGGGGAAATGAAGCTGCTCCAAAAGTGCCTGCCGGGGGGCCCCACCCTAAAAAATAGGGTGGGAAAAACCCCCATCCCAGGGCCATCCCCTGCCCCTGGGACACCCAAAGCTTCCCACCCCACAGACACTCCTCTGCCTCACAGTTTATTTTACAGGCTGAAAGCCCCCCTGTCCCCTGCCTGCCCCGGGGAGGGGAAGGTGACAATGACGGGAGTGTGGGGAGGGGGCTCTGGAGGGCAGGGGGACTGCATAGGAGGAGCCCCCCCTTTTCCCAGGTGCTGCAGATAGAACTGCACCCTCCCCACCCCATCCCACCTCCTGGGGGCTTCACTCGCTCTGCAGATGCTGCTGTGTCCCTCCCAGCGTGGGGTGTGGAGGCAGTCCCGGGGACAAGGGCATCTCCACTCCCCCACTTCCACTGTGGGGGGACACAAGGCTCCCCATGTCCAAGTGCCACAGACCTCCCATCCAGCTTCGCTCAGGGTCCTGGCTCAGGGGTGGGCAAGGGGCAGGGAAAGCTGACATCCCCCCGCCACGATGTGGCCACTTTCAGGATGGGACCACAACCACAGGCTGGGGGTCAGCTGTGGGTAGGGGGTGGTCCCAGGACCCCCAGAACCCCTCAGGGCCCCGATTCCTTTTTGCGCTTCTGGAAGCGTCGGAACTTGCCCTGGATGGCCAGGGCAGCCTTTTCTGTCTCGGGGGCACTGAGGTCGATGTCAATCTCCTCCTCCTCCACCTTCTTGGGGTCTCCAGCTTTGGCTGGATGAGGGGAGGGGGAAACATGAGAGGGGCCATCCCCAGACTCACCCGAGCATCCACTGAGCACCCTGAACCCCCAACCCAACAGTCATGAAGCACCCCCAGACCCACTCCAGTGAGCATCCTGGACATCCCCCACTCCAGCACTCAGTGAGCACCCTGACCCCTACTACCCTAGCACCCAGGGAACATCCTGACCCCCCACCATCCCAGCACCCACGGAGCACCTGGACCCCTCTCCATCCCAGCACCCACGGAGCACCCTGGCCCCCCATCATCCCAGCACCCAGGGAGCACTCGGACCCCCACCGCAAGCAGGGGACATCGAGGGGCACCCAACGCCCACCCATGGGACAGGGAAAGGGCAGAGCAGGTCCCCAAACGCATCCAGATGTGCCCCCTCCTCCCAACGGCGGGAGGGCATCGCCGAGACTCTGGAGAGAGGAGCAGCTGGGAGGGTCCCGGAGGTGACACCGGGCGGGGGGGGGAGTGGGTCCTCACCTCCCTCCTGCCCGCCAGGGGCTTCCGCTGCGGGGGTGGACGATCGGGGGGGGCTGCGCTGCGAGAGAAGAGAACGAGGGGTCCCGGGGCTGACAGAGGCTCCCAGCATCCAACCCGCACCGGGACGGGCTGGAGGGGACGCGGGCTCCGCTTCGCCGAAGCCCCCCCGCAGCCACCGGAGCCCCCCCGACGGTGCTAAAAATAAAGGGACAAGGAGGGGATAAAGAAAACCCAAAGGGCCCGGTTCTACCTCGCTCATGGTAGCTCCCGGTGCCGCTCCCGGTGCCGCTCCCGGTGCCGCTGTTGCGCTCCGCCGCCTTTTATAGGGTCGCGGCTGACTGACAGCGGTGACAACCAATGGGAAGCGGGGGGAGGTGGGGTCTGGGTGGTGGGGTCCCGCCCCCCGGCGTGTCCTCGCTGCCCCCCTCCCCCCTGCTGCGTCTCGACGGCCGTGGAAGAGGGAGCTGTGGGGGAACCGGGGAGACTGGAGGGGACTGGGGAGAACAGGGCTGTCACTGTCCATCCTGAGCTGACCCTGTCTTGGGACTCCCCAACGAGGGGAGTGACACCCCTGGGTGCTGCCCAAGGTCCGGGGATGGGGCTGTTGTTGGCACCTTCCCCCTAGGACCTGCCCCATGGACCCCCAGCACCCACCCAATAGTGGTGACTGGCCCCACTGCTCTGTGTCCCCTCTTTGCCACATGTCTGCCCCTGTCTGACTCTGTGGGTCCCCCCTGTCTCTGTCTGTCCCCCTTATCTGTCTGTCCTGTCCTGTGCAGGTCCCCTGTGTGTCTGTTTGTCCCCCTCATCTATCTGTCCCTGAGGGTCCCCTTTGTCTCTCTCCTGTGCCTGTCTGTCACCTGAGTGTCCCCTCTGTGTCTGCCTGTCCCCACAGCTCTCTGTCCCAAATGTCTGTCTGTCCCATCCCCTGCAGGTTCCCTCTGTGTCAGTCTGTCCTCCACGGCTGTCTGTCCCCTGTCCAGCTCCATGGGTCTCCTCTGTATCTGGTTGTCCCTCTGGGTCTGCCTGTCTCCAGTGTCTGCCTGTCCTCAGTGTCTGTCTGTCCTGTTCCCTTCAGGTCCCCTCTGTGTCAGTCTGTCCCCAGTGTCTGTCTGTCCCACCTCCTGCAGGTCCCCTTTGTGTCAGTCTGTCCCCAGTGTCTGTCTGTCCCCTATGTCTGTCCCCTATGTCTGTCCATGAGGGTCCCAAATGTCTTTCCCTCTTGTGCCTGTCTGTCTCCCGAGTGTCCCCTCTGTGTCTGTGTGTCTCCAGTGTCTGTCTGTCTGTCCCAATGTCTGTCAGTCTCCAGTGTCTGCCTATCCCCACCTGTCCCTCTGGTGCCACCTGCCCTGTCTCCCGCCCTGCACTGCCCGTCCCCGCCTGCCACAGCCCCACTCAAGTTCAAGGTTCAAACTCCACAGGGCTCCAGCTGGGAGGCAACAGGGCCCAGCAGGGGCTGGGCAGACCCTCGCTGTGTGACAGGGGGCACTGGGCACTGCACTGGGCACTGGGCACTGCACTGGGCACCAGGCACTGAACTGGGCACCGGGCACTGAGCTCAGCACTGGACACTGAACTGAGCACCAGGCACTGCACCGGGCACCGGCTCCAGGTACCGGCACTGATGGGCACTGTCTGCCCCCAGAGGGGTCCTGTGGGTGGCTGGGCAGTGGCCAGGGAGGAAAGTCACGGTGGCCGCTGGGTGCAGGAGGGCGAAGTGCTGTGGGGTGGTGGGACTCCACAGCTTGGAGGGGACCCAGAGGGGCTGGGGTGCTGGAGTTGGTGTCGGGGCAGTGCCAGCTGTGGGGTGAGGTGCCAGCTGTCCTCAAGTGGGAGCTGCCACCTGACCCCGACCCAGGCTCTGTCACCACTGCAGTGTCCCCACCCCAGCCCCCAGGGATGTCGGTGTCGAGCCCCTCGGATGTAGAGAGCAGCCCCTGCCTGCAGGAGCCCAGCGGGGAGGAGGATGGGGAGGACAAGGTCTGTGCGGTGTGCGGGGACCAGGCCAGCGGCTACCACTTCCACGTCATGAGCTGCGAGGGCTGCAAGGGCTTCTTCAGGTGGGGGCTGCCACTGTGGGGGGACCCCTAGCTGGGCCCTGGCACTGGGGTAGGACGGGACAGGGTGGCATCAGATGGGATGGAGGCGTGGGACAAGTTGGGATGGGATGGGGTCGGATGGGATGGGATGGATGGGATGGGGTTGGATTTGATGGGATGGAATGAGATGGGATTCCATGGGATGGGATGGGGCAGGACAGGATGTAATGGGACAAGATGAACCTGAATGGGATGCAGTGGAATGGGACAAGACGGGCTGAAGTGAGAGGGGATGGGACAAAGGGACATGGCACAATGGGCCTAGCCACAGCAGGATGGGATGGAACAAGATGGTCCCATGGACAGGGACTATCTGGCTGCTGCCACCCCAAGCCCAGGCCACCCAGCCTGTGGGGGACACGGTGAGGTGATGGGGTCCTGCAGGCTGGAGGCAGCCCCCACCCCCTGCTGCCCGTCTGCTCCATCCCAGGGACAGGCAGTGACAGCCCCTGTGGCCGGACCCTGTGTCGCCCCTCCCCAGACGCTCCATCCTCAAGGGTGTCCACTTCACCTGCCCCTTCACCCAGAGCTGCCCGGTCACCAAGGCCAAGCGGCGGCAGTGCCAGGCATGTCGCCTCCAGAAGTGCCTCAGAGCGGGCATGAGGAAGGACAGTGAGTGTGGGGATGGGGGGACAGGGGGGAGACTTGGGGTGAAGGATGGGGCACTGAGAGGGGATGGTAGGCAGCTGGAGGGGACAAGCAGGGACAGAGAGGACAGGTCTGGTGGGGTGACAGTAGGACACGGGGCAGCACAGGGGCTTGAGGGCAGCAAGGGATGGGGGCACAGAGGTGCTGGCAGGGGCATGAGGGAGAGAGGGGATAAGGGACACCCCCTCGGGGTGCTGCCATCTCCGAGCTCCTGGGGACCCCTGACCCAGTGCTGGCCGCCGGCAGTGATCATGTCAGAGGAGGCTCTACAGCGGCGCCGAGCTCTGCGAGGGCAGCGGCGGCTGGCGCAGGAGCAGCCGGCGGGGCTGACGGCTGAGCAGCAGGAGCTCATCAACATCCTCATCGCCGCCCACCAACGCACCTTCGACTCCAGTTTCTCCCAATTCGCTCACTACTGGGTGCGTGGGGATGTGTGAGTGTGTGTCCCCCACCGTGGGCTGTCCCCACGGGCACCCTGGCACAGCGCTGATGTCCCAACTGCCGTCACTCTAGCCCGCTGTGCGCCTCTACATCCCCAGCCCGGTGCCACAGAGCCCGCCCGAGCCTGGTGGCCCCGCGGCAGCACAACCAAAGTGCCTGGACGAGGACGTCCTGCCAGATGTCTTCTCCATGCTGCCCCACTTCGCAGACCTCAGCACCTTCATGATCCAGCAGGTCATCAACTTCGCCAAGGAAATCCCAGCTTTCAGGTCTGTGGGGATGGGATGGGACGGGACGGGACGGGACGGGACGGGACGGGATGGGACGGGATGGGATGGGAGCACAAGGCTGGAGAGCCCCCAGTGCCACCACCCCACCCTGACACATCCCACCCCAGCAGGAGTCTGCCCATCGACGATCAGATCTCACTGCTCAAAGGAGCCACCCTGGAGATCTGCCAGATCCAGTTCAACACCGTCTTCAACGCCGAGACCAACGCCTGGGAGTGCGGCCAGCACTGCTACACCATCCAGGATGGAGCTCTGGGTGAGGAGGGTGGATGGAGACAGCAGGGAGCAGTGGGGAGCCACGACCCCATCACAGCTGGTCCATCACCCTCATGTTCTCTGCAGCTGGCTTCCAGCAGATCTACCTGGAGCCTCTGCTCAAGTTCCACATCAGCCTGCGGAAGCTGCAGCTGCATGAGGCCGAGTATGTCCTGCTCCAGGCCATGCTGCTCTTCTCACCAGGTAGGGACCAGCTTCTTGGGGTGGCCAGTGGCACCAGGGTGTCCCCTCAGCACTGCTGAACCCCACCCTGTGCCCCCAGATCACACCAGCATCACGCAGCGGGATTTCATTGACCAGTTCCAGGAGAAGGTAGCCCTGACGCTCAAGAGCTACATCGACCACCGGCACCCCCTGCCCGAGGGCCGGTAGGTACCCGTAGGGTCCTGGCACAGCCGCGCGGGGACAGCCAACGGGGCTCAGCCAGGTGTGTCCCCCCCACCCAGGTTTCTCTATGCGAAGCTGCTGCTGCTGGTGACGGAGCTGCAGACGCTGAAGGTGGAGAACACGCGGCAGATCCTCCACATCCAGGACCTCTCCTCCATGACCCCACTGCTCTCCGAAATCATCAGCTAGAGCCCTCAGCCCAGCCCCTGCCCAGCCCCAGCCACCAGAGCATTTCACAGGGCAGAGTAAAAGCTCCTTTATTTTTCCAGGCTCTGTGGGTGCAGCCCCTGCTGCGGTCCCAAGCCGCCTGCTGTGGCGACAGAGGGGTGGGAGCGGAGGGCAACGCGGTGGCACAGGGCCAGGGACCCCCGGCCCAGCCCCCAGTGGCAGCCACTCCTCAGCCCGAAGGTGCTAATGGCCACCCCACGCTGTCACACAGTGTCCCCCCCGGCTGCTGGGGATCAGGGCCCCCCTCCGTGGGCCCCCCTGGCACCGCAGGACCCGGTGTGGCGGCTCCCTGAGCAGAACGATGGCACCTGCCGCTCGTTCCCTGTGGCTCCTCAGCCCACGATGACGCTGAAGCCGCAGTGGAAACGGCTCTTCCAGTGGTTGAGGAAAGCGCCCAGGGCCAAGGTGACAGGCAGCGGCGGCAACTTCTTCTCCAGCACCGCCCCGACGCTCCAGTTACTGTCCAGGAGCCCTGTGGGCCAGCGGAGGGGACACAGTGGGAGCGCCCGGATGGTACCAGCGCTGCTGGCTGCCAGCACAGCTCCTCGCTCACCTCGGAAGACCATGTTGCCTTGTGGGAGGTTGAGCTGGTAGCCGAAAGCGAAGGTGGTGTCCTGCAGCCTCGTGTTGGCCTCCAATTCTACCCCAACCTGCACCTGGAGAGGAAAACATGAGAGTGGTGGGAGGGGGATAGGGACATGCAGGGGGGTCCAGAGTCACGCAGAGGGGGTTGGGGATGTGGGGGGGGGCGCTCACCTGATCGTTGGCTCGGTGGTAGTAGCTGGCGTGGGCACCGCCGTAGCCCACGTTCAGTGTTGCCACCCACTTCTGAGCTGGAAGAGAAGCGAAGAAGAGGGTGAGTGGAGGAGTAGGGGTGTCGTCCCTCCCTCATCAGGGCCACCATGGCGAGTGGGACCCCCACGAGAGCTCCTGGCCCTGCCTGCAGCCCCTCCATGCGGGGCATGCTGTGTACCGGTGTATTTGCCCGCCAGCGTCAGGATGGCTCCCTCCTCGCCCGGGCGCCGGTGATAAACCATCTCCCCTCCCAGCACCAGGCGGGGGGTGATGCTCTGCAGGAAATGAGCCACCAGGATCACTGTGGGGACAGCGGGGACTCAGCACGGGGCCACCCCCACCCTGGGCACGGCCACCACAGGACAGGGAGGGGGAGCTCGGCCCGCTCACCGGAGCCACCCAGGATGTCGGGGTTGCCCAGCGTGAGGGTGGCGGTGCAGTCGTCGCCCCGGTACTCGCTGTCGAACTGCCACGTCACAAACTTGGCCTGGTGGGTCTGCACAGGGACCGGGGGGCGCTGGGTGCTGTCACTGTCCCAGTCACCATGTGGCGGGGGGCAGGGACACCCCCCAACGCCCCCAGAACCCTGCCTGGCCCCACCTGGAAGACGGCTTTGGTGCGGATGCGCTCAGCCACCAGCTGCAGCACCTGGGCGTTGAGGCTGCCGCTGCTGTCCATGTCCCCCACCAGTGTGGGGAAGGCCTGGGGACAGGGGAAGGGTCACCTGGGTGGACTTGGACCCCCAGTCCCTTGTCTCTGCTTGACCCAGGTAACCCCCCCCATCCTGCAGCTGGTTTGGAGCCACCAACACGGGACCACTCCCTATCCCTGAACCACCTACCCGTGCCAGGGCCACTCCATGGTCACTGCAGGACCACCGTGGGCCCAGCCACTGTCCCAGGGCCACCCACTGCCCCAGGGCCACTGTGGGGCCACCACTGTCCCAAGGCCACTGCAGGGCCACCCACTGCTCCAGGGCCACTGTGGGACCACAGCTGGCTCTCACCTCAGTGGGGCTGAGCTGCTTGTCGCCCACGAAGGTGGCATTGAAGTGGTAGCTGGAGGAGCCGAGGGTGCTCATGTGAACCGTGTGTGTCACCTGCGGGGCCACAGCATCAGCTGGGAGGGGGGAACAGGGTGTGACAGGACCCCTCACCAGTCTCCAAGTCCGTCATTCCCCCTCACCTGGAAGTGGCTGCTCAGGGTTTTGTTGACAATCAGCTTCACCCCCTCCATCTGCTGCGGGAAAACCTCTGCAGGGCAGTGCAGAGGGGACAATAGGGAGGGGACAGGAGAGGGACGGGCAGTGTGGGGACACAGAGCGGTTTAGGGGGCCAGCACAGGCTGAGTAGGACCAGCACTGCCACCCACCCTCTTCCATCCAGGAGCCCACTGGGGCCTCCCCACTTCTCCCAGTGCTCTCCTCGCCCTTTGTCACCCCGGCATCCCCAGGTACCGGTGTCACGGGACATCTCCCAGCCCGGTGACAGCCTTCCCCAGAGACCGAGACCCCCTCCAGCCCAGTTACAGACCCCCAGCCCAGTGTCCCACCCATCCCCGCCCGGTGACACCCCCCGCCAGCCCGCCCACCCGGTGACCCCGCCTTAGCCCGCTGTCCTCCAGACCGGTGACCCTCTCCAAGCCCTGTGACCCCAGCCTGTTGCCCCTTTCAACCCAGTGAC
>VXBP01000442.1:0-30892 GCA_013400115.1 Rhinopomastus cyanomelas | reverse complement strand
AGCGTGTTGCCCATGGCCCGGCGTGGGGTTACCCCCACCAGCCCCCCTGGGCCCCGCCGGCCGCCATCACCGCCGCCGGAAGCGGCTGCACCAGGCCGCGCCCGACCGAAGCCGCCGCCGCCATCTTGGGAGCGGGCAGCGCTCGCCCCTCATTGGCTGCGCGGGAGGGGCGGGGCCGCCGCTGATCGGGCCCAGCCCGCAATCCCTGCCGCGCGCGGGACTGTTCCGGCGCTCCCGCATCCCTGCCCTCGTGCGTGTCCCCTGCCCTCTCCCCACGTCCTTGGGCCCTGATGGCTGGGTCCCAGATCCACCCCCGTGTCCCTTCTCTGCCCTGTGACCCCTCGGTGTCCCCAGCCCCGCGGCCCTGGACCTTCCCCGTTGCCCCCTGCTGCCGTCACCGGTTGCTTTCCTGGAAAGGGCCGGGCCTCGGCGAGGAGCGGGCCCCACTGGCCTCACCGGTGGCCGTGGGCACAGGGAGGTTCTGTCCCCGGTGCTACCTAGGAGCCCTTTGGCCTCTGCCCTTGTGTCCCCAAACAGAACCAGAGCTGGCCCACAGCCCGGCCCCGGGGTGTCCCCCGGCCGTGGGTGGCCTCTGCGGGACCCCGCGCTGAGTCACGGCGTCACGTTGGCGGCCGAGGGTCAGCGATAAGGGCAGGTGATGACCTTCGGCCTGTGGGGGCTGGGGCAGTTCAAGGGGTGCAGCCCCTCCCCCCTCACCCAGGGTACCTTTGCTGAGCTGAGACCCCATGGCGGGGTGGCCACTGGCACCCGTGTGACACCGTGGTGGGGTACTGGAGGGAGGTGTGGGGTGACCCTGGGGCTGCTCTGGTATTCTGTGCTGCTGTGGGGCCATGTGTGCCATAGGGTTAGAACTGCCACAGGGCCACCACTTGCCATGGGGTCACCACTTGCCACAGGGTTCCACGATTCTGCAAGGCAGCCCTGTGTTCCTTGAGGGTACCACATGCCACGGGACAACCAGCCAAGGCCCCACAGTGGCAGACCTGGCCCCCAGGGTGGCCCCCAACCCAGCCCCCTCAGCCATTGTCACACAGTACCCCATGTGCTGCCCCTGTGCTGGGGGACCCTGGGAACACAGAGGCAGGAGCAGGGCTGTGGGGCCACCCAGGTGAGGCTGAGGAGGGGCTGTCCCCCGCAATGACCCTTAGCCCTGCAGTGTTTACCCAGGCTGTGGAGGGCACTGGCACAGCCCCCTCCTGGGCCAGGGGCGGGGGCTGACTCAGGGGATATAAGCAGCCCCCGAAGGGGCACCCACAGACCCCACACCCTCAGAGCCTGGCCCAGGTGAGCAGCAGCCAGCGCCCAAGCAGGATGGGGCCAGAGGGAGCCACGGGGCAGAGACTGGGATAGGCAGGGGTGGCTTCAGTGGAGCTGCAGGGCTGTGTTGTGGGGGAATGGGGCTGTGGGATTGGGCAGGAGTGGGACTGAGGCTCTGTTAGGGCGGGAGGGGGCACTGGGGCAGCAATAGGGCAGGGAAGGTGGGTGCACTGGGAGGAAGGGAGGCTCTGTAGAGCCATGGGGTGGCCCCAGCTTTACCCACGAGCTTCATCCCCTGCTGTCCCGTCCCCACAGTCCCAAGTCCTGCCGAGATGAAGCTGCTGGTTGCCACCCTGTTGCTGCTCTGTGCTGGCTGCCTCCAGGCTGCCTTGGTGAAGCGTGAGACTGAGGAAGCCGCCCCGGCCATCGACGACTTCTTCACCCGCCATTTCCAGTCCTTCTCTGACTTCATGACCAAAGACCTTCCACAGAAGCTGCAGGTGGAGGAGTTCCAGACCCAGGCCAAGTAAGGGGGGGGACCAGGTTGGGGACAGGGGGGCCCTTGGCTGCCCCTCAACCCCTCCACCCCTCACCAGCCACTTCTCCCCTAGGGCCTATGTGGACCGGGCCAACAAACAGCTGGCACCACTGGCCCAGGAGCTGCGGAGCAACTTCTTGGGCTTCTTCTCCTCTCTGCTGGATCTGGACAAAGCTGAGGCACAGCCCTGAGCTGCTCCATGGTGGTCCCTCATGCTCCCCCTGTGACAATAAAGTTTTGGAATAGTGGCCATGTCCCTGTTTCTTGCGGTTTAATAAGGTTCCCGGGGAGAAAATGAATCCTGCTCCGGCCAAACTGGGGCGGGGAGCTGGAGGAGGCCGCTGAGATCGAACAAACTCAACGCTGCCAGCACTAAAGATGGCGGCGACGCGGACCCTTGCCCTCAGTCAAAATGGCAACACCACAGCCCCACCCCCCCGCGCCCATAACCAAGATGTCATCCTTGCTGGCGTCACTTCCGCCCCGAACCAAGATGGTGCCTCTTCCGGCGGCCGGCGATGGCGGCGGAGGAGGCGGCGCGGCGGGCGGTGGCGGAGCTGCCGCTGCTGCGGGCGGCGGCGGGGCCGCGGGATCGGGATGGCTGGGCCGGGCGGCTGAAGGAGGAGTACCGGGCTCTCATCCAGGTGCGGAGCTGCCCGTTCTTGGCCGTTTCCTTCCGCTCTACCCCGGTTTCTCCTATCTACCTCCTCGCAGTCCTCGGTCCCGCTGACATTCTCTGCCCCCCTCCTCCCAGTACGTGGAGAACAACAAACGCGCTGACAACGACTGGTTCCGCCTGGAGTCCAACGCCGAGGGCACCCGGTGGGTGACGGCACCAGGCCGGGGCCGCCCCGGTCTCCTGGAGCGGGGTCCCGGAGGGATGTCCTGAGATTGAGCCTCCGGTGCGGCCCCCCTGGTGCCTTACAGGTGGTTCGGGAGGTGCTGGTACATCCATGAGCTACTCAAGTACGAGTTCGCCATCGAGTTCGAGGTGAGCCCTCCTTCCGCCGCAAACTCGGGGTCTGGGTTGTCCCCCTGGGGCCCCTGACCCCCATGCACCCCCTTCCCAGATCCCGGTGACCTACCCCTCCACGGCCCCCGAGATCGCCATTCCCGAGCTGGATGGGAAGACGGCCAAGATGTACAGGTGGAGAGGAGGGGGTCCTGGGGTTTGGGGAGGGGGCAGTGTCTCGCTGGTGGGGGGTGTCCCAGTGGAGGGATTCACGGCTTCCCGCTGCCCGCAGGGGGGGAAAGATCTGCCTCAGTGACCACTTCAAGCCCCTCTGGGCCAGGAACATCCCCAAATTCGGTTTAGCCCATCTGATGGCCCTGGGGGTGAGTGAGAGCTGATGCAGGGGTGGGGTGTGGGGGGCGCGTTCTCGCCGGAAGGTTGTCCCCTCTTCGGGAAGGGGGTCAACCTGGCTTCATACGACTGACCCTCTTCCCCCAACCTTCCCCTACAGCTGGGCCCCTGGTTGGCTGTGGAGATCCCCGACCTGGTGGCCAAAGGCATCATCCAGCACAAAGAGAAGTGAGCGCCGCGGCAGGTGGAATCTCGGGGGTCGGGGGGGAGTGCACTGGGAGGTGCTGCCCCAACTCCCTTCACTCCCCTCCCTGCCCAGGGATGTCACCGTCCCTCATTTGCCCTTCCTCCTCCTCTGCTTCGCTGCTGCTCCCAATAAACTCTTCAGCCACCCCGTTCTGCCCCGACCTGGTTCCTTCGGGAGGGGAGGAGGTCCTGGGTTCGGCGAGAGTTGGGGGTGGTGTTACAAATCATCACCCCGCTCCCTGCGCCGCCACAGTCCACGTCATCGGAGCTCGCTGTGCCGCTGGGAGCAGCTGGTGCTGCGGCCCCTTTAAGGGCGGGAGGAGCCCAGGGCGGAAGCGAGGCCGCGCAGTTGTCCTGGAGACGCCGCCGGGGGCGGGGCCGGAACTCAGCGCAGACGCGGTGGAGCGCGTGAGGCGGAGGGGCGGGGCGGGAGCAGCCAAGATGGCGGCGGGCGCTGCGGGAGCCGTTGCCATGGCGGCCCGCGGCAGGTACCGGCGGAGCCTCCGGGGTGGGGCTGGCGGGAGGGGTTGCACTGGATCGCGGCACAGCAGGGCTGCGGGTGGGCGTCGGGGCTGCCTCCACTCATGGGGTGCTGCGGTGGGGGGGAGGGGTGCGGCTGCTGACCGTATGGGCCCTGGGGGGGCACCGGGGCTCGGCGCGTCTGAGATGGGGGAAGGGTGACGGCCTCTGCTGGAGCTGAACCGGCGGCCTTGAGCCCCATCCGTTCTCGGGCGGCCATTGCCGCCGAGCACAGGCAGCCTCCGCCTGGGCCCGCCCCCTCGCTCCCCTCTTCTCGGTACCGGGAGGGGAGATGGGATATGGCCGCCGGGGGCTTCGGCGGAGGACCAGCTCCCGGTGCTGCTTAGCGCGGCCGTGACCCCCCCGCACTGCAGCTCGGCCTTGTCACAGCTAGGCGAGAAAGGTTATGAGGTTCCCTCATGACATCCAGTACGCCGGTATCATGTGGTGCTCCTTTGCTGAGCGGTGCCCCGGTGCCAGCCGGTGACACTCCGTCTCTCCTTGTGCCGCAGGGCCCCCGCCAACGGGACTCTCCGGCCGGCTGCACGCTGCGGGGGGCGCTGAGCGGTGCCGGCGGGAGGTGTCGTGGTGAGAGAGGTGGGTTTGTGCCCCGGTGCTCCCCAAACACCACCACGGCACCGCTGGCATCACCTCCGTCCCTCTCCCTGCAGGGCTCCTCTCTGGACCGTTGCCGCGATGCCCCAGGCCTCCGAGCACCGTGTGGGCCGTGCCAGGGACCACAGCGTCATCACCTCCCAGCCCAAGGCAGCTGCCAAGCTGCCCAGCAGGCACCGGGCTCTGAGCCAGGAGCGCCATGCCGCCGCCCTGGCATCTGCCGCCACCAACGGGCTCTCCCCAGCGCCCAAACTTCGCCTCCTGCCTCCCCGTCCTGGCCCTTTGGACGACCGTGGCAAGAAGATGGAGCTGGATCGGGGTCGGGCGTCCAAACGGAGCGATGCCCTCCGTGGCTCCATGTGCCGCCGGGGCCCCGTGAAGGCAGATCATGGGGTGCGGGTGCCCGGTTCTCCGCAGGCGGCTGTGGTGCCAGGCAGTGCCTCCTTCTCGCTGCCCGCCAGTGCCTCGATGGCAGGGCACGAGGCTGAACGCCGGCGCAGCAACCTGGCCCGCTCCAAATCCATCAGCATCGGTGACCTGAGTCAGGGCGGCGGCGGTGGTGGCCGTGCTGAGGACGTAGCGGCGGCGCTGAGCCGGTTGGTGCTGAGGGACTGCGGGCACCAGCTGAGTGCCGGCTCGCTGGCACTGAGGAGGAGCTCGTCACTGCGGAGAGTCAACGTCTCACCAGGGCTGGATGGGAAGCCCAGTGCCCCGGTGCTCTCTGTGCGGCCTGAGGGCTGCCTGAGGACTCGTTCTGCCCCAGACCCACCATACACCCACAGTGCCACCGTCCCAGCGCCTGGCAGCCCTGCCCTGGGCAGAACCCCAGCGCCCGGCAGGACTGAAGAGAAAGCAGCCACTGTAAGAGCCTCAGGATTTGTCCTGCTGGCCCCTGTGTTGTGCCCCTGGTTGTGCAGCAACAGCTTCATACCCGGTGCATCCGCTGGGCTGGGATGATGGTCTCACCTCTCCCATGAAAGGGTTGAGTCCCCTCGGCACTGGAGGCTGCTGGTTTCGTTCTTGTTTCCGCATCCGCCTTCACCCCATGGAGCAGCCAAGCCCTGTCCTGCACCTGCCCAGGTCGCCTGGTGGCATTAGGTGCCATGAAATCCCTGGGGGACAGGGCTGGGACCCTGCCAACCCCCACCAGCAGCCCAGGGCTATCCATGGCTCCTCTGTGGGGCTCAGCTCTCCCCCACCGACCCTCTCTGGGGCACCTGGGCTGTGTTTGCCTCCACTCCCCATTTGTTCTGCAGGTCCCCCAAGTGGCTCTGGGGCTAATTAATCCCCCTGAGCTGAGCCTCCAGCAAGGCCCAGAATAGCTGGGGGAAATCGGATCAGCTAATGAGCTGTGACTGGGAGGGGTGGGAGAACCACAGTCCTGTCCATGCGCCCAGGGCGCTGCCGGAGTGATGCCGGGGCTGCAGGGAGCCACCTTGGTGGAGCTGCCGCGGAAGCTGCAGCGCTCGCTTCTCACCAAGCGGGAGCTGCAGGGCCGTGGCACCGACATCTCCGAGTCGGTGGTTCACACGGCTGTCATGGGGCTGCTGCTCATCAGCGGCGAGGTGACCCCCAGGAGCATTTTGTCTGTGGGAGGCCGAGAGCATGGCTGCAGGGGTTGGGGGCTGGGCTGACCCCTGTGTCTTTTTGTCCCCACAGACCCATCACACCCTGCTGCTGGGCTCGGGCCACGTCGGCCTCAGGAACCTGGGAAACACGGTGAGCACCTGCATTGCCCTGTCCCTGTGTCCCCTGAGCCATCAGATCCTGCTGCTCCTTATCCCCGGCTCCCTCCGTTCCCTGAGCTGTTTCATCCCTGTGTCCCCTGAGCCCTTCTGTCCCCCTATCCCTTCATCCCATGAGCCCTCCCTGCATCACCTGAGCCATCCTGTCCCTTGGCCCTCTGCCTCTGAGCCCTTTTGTCCTTCTGCCTCTGAGCCCTCTGTCCCTGAGCCATCTCATCCCTCTGTCCCTGAGCCGTTTCGTCCCTCTGTCCTGGCCTTCGAAGTCACTCAGGGTCCCCTGGGCTCTCATCAGCTGCGTAAAGCAGTTCCAGCAAGAAGTCCCTGGAGATCATTCCCCACCCTCTCGGCAGGGGTGTGGTTGGGGGGTGCGAGGGGACACAGCAGCTCCCGGTGTGTCCCCTGCCCTCTTGGTGATGCCTGCTGTCTCGGCAGTGCTTCATGAATGCGGTGCTGCAGTGCCTGAGCAGCACCAAACCCCTGCGGGACTACTGCCTGCGCCGGGAGTTCCAGCAGGAGCAGCCCCCTGGCCCTCGCCCCCCCCAGGAGCTCACTGAAGGTGGGATGGGAGCCCCCACTGTGGCGCTGATCCCTCCCCCCAGCCACACCAAGCTCTTACATAATGCCCCGCCGGTGCTGACACCCATCGCGGCGTCCCGTCCGTTCCCGCAGCCTTCGCGGATGTCATCGCCGCTCTCTGGCACCCCGATTCCTCTGAGGCCGTCAACCCCGGGCGCTTCAAGGCTGTTTTCCAGAAATACGTCCCCTCCTTCACCGGCTACAGGTGAGGCTTTGCACCCCCCACCCCGAAGAGCACCACTGAGGGGGACAGACCCCCCACCAGCAGCTCCACAGTGGGTGCGATGGCTCTGTCCCCGCAGCCAGCAGGACGCACAGGAGTTCCTCAAGTTCTTCATGGACCGGCTGCACGTGGAGATCAACCGCAAAGGCCGCAGGACCCCCAGTATCCTCGCGGACACCCGGCGGACCCCCACACTGGAGGACCCCGAGACGCTGAGGTGGGGGATGAGGTGGTCAGGGGGTGGAAGGGGGCAGCCCCAGGGACACAGCTCCAAACCCCTGGCCTGTCCCCGCAGTGACGACGAACGGGCCAACCAGATGTGGAAGCGATACCTGGAGAGGGAGGACAGCAAAATCGTGGGTGAGTGGTACCAGGTGGAGGTGGCCCCCACAGACCCCCACACCCCTCGAGCTGTGTGTCCTTCTGCTGAGTGTCACCAACCTTCTCACCCTCCCGTTGCCTCCAGACCTCTTCGTGGGGCAGCTGAAGAGCTGCCTCAAGTGCCAGGCGTGCGGCTACCGCTCTACAACCTTCGAGGTCTTCTGTGACCTCTCCCTGCCCATCCCAAAGGTAGTGACAGGGCAGAGACCCCTTCAGCCTCCTGTGACCCCCCTCAGCCCCTCCAAGTCCTGATATGACCCTCCCTCTCTGCAGAAGAGCTTTGCCGGCGGGAAGGTGTCACTCCATGACTGCTTCAGCCTCTTCACCAAGGAGGAGGAGCTGGACTCAGAGAATGCCCCGGTAAGAGGTTAGGGCTGGCAGTTTGGATGCCCCCAGCCCCCCACGTGGCCCCCACCATCCCCCAGTGTCACTGGTGCCCCTGGCAGGTCTGTGACAAATGTCGGCAGCGAACACGAAGCACGAAGAAGCTGACGATCCAGCGCTTCCCACGCATCCTGGTGCTCCGTATCCTTTGGGGGCCACAGGGTAGCGAGGAACAGGGGGTCCTAGCGCTCCCAGTGATGGGTAGGGAAGGTCCCTCCAGTCCTGCCCCCTCCACAGAGTCCAGGTTTCCCTTGACTCCATCCAGACCTGAACCGGTTCTCCACCACCCGCTACTCCATCAAGAAATGCTCCGTCTTCGTGGACTTCCCGCTGCAACAGCTCAACCTGCGGGAATTCGCCAGCGAGAAGGCCGGTGAGAGGCAACGAGGAGGGGGATGACACCCAAAGCCTTGGGGAAGGGGGTGACGCACACTCGGTTTTGGGGGTGAAGGATGACATCGCTGAGCCCGGCCCCATCTTGCAGGTAGCCCGGTCTACAGCCTCTACGCACTCTGCAACCACTCTGGCAGTGTCCACTATGGCCACTACACCGCCTTCTGCCGTGACTCTGCCGGCTGGCGTGTGTACAACGACTCCCGGTAGGTGCTCCCGACCCACCCCCCAACAGCACCCCCACATTATTGTGGGGGATGTCCCCTACTCCTCCCCATCACCCTGGGGTGGGCGTTGGTGCTGAGGGTGCTGCCGCAGCGTCTCGCCCATCAGCGAGAACCAGGTGCCGTCAAGCGAAGGCTACGTCCTCTTCTACGAGCTGGAAGAGCCCCCCGGCCGCAGACCCTAACGAGTCCCCCACCGTGGGGGGCTGCCCCTGCTTCCAGAACCCCCCTCCCCAAGCCAGCACAGTGATGGGGGGGGCTGCCGCTTCCCAGGCGCCCTGGTTGGGAGCAGCCGCCGCCCGGGCGGGGCCTTTGTGAATAAATTTATTAAGAAAAAAACCCAAAGTGGTGAATTTTGGGGAGGAGAGGAGTGGGGGGAAAGGGGCTGGACGGGTCGGGGGCGGGACTTGGAGAGGGCGTGGCCTGTGTTCGGGCGCTGATTGTTGGGTGAGCTGAGCGGGCGGGGCCTAGGCCTCACGGGCAGGGCCAGCTCGGTGGGCGGTGCTAGGATCACGTGTTCCTCATGGGCGGTGCCACCCTATGGGCTGCCCGAGCCTTTAGCTCCGCCCACTGGCCCGAGCCGGGGGCGGGGCCAGCGGGGCCGAGGGGCGTGACTGTGGGGGGGTTCCGGGAGGGTTCTGTGGGGGTCCTTTGGAGGGTCGCGGTGTCCCGGCGCTCAGCGCAGCTCCGCTGACCCCCCTGCTCAGTCCCAGCAGCCTCATGGCTCCCACCGTGGCTGTCGTCGGTGGGGGCATCAGCGGCCTGGCCGCCTGCTATCATCTGGTCCGCAGCCCCCAGCCGCCTAAGGTGAGAGCGGAGACCCCTGGGATCCACCCAGGGCCCACCCCTGTCATCCCGCCGGGACCCTCTGCTACCCCAGCCCGAACTCCCCCGGGCGCCGTAGAGTTAACCTGCTGGGAACCTTCGGGACCCGCCCCCCCGTACGCGACTGGGAACCCCCCTGGGTCCTCCCTGGGACTCCCCGGGACTCCCCCGGTCGCTTCCTGGGAACCTCCGGGACCACTCCTGCGACCCCTCCACGACCCCTCCAGGTGACCACCAGTGTCCCCAGGTGCTGCTGCTGGAGGCCAGTGCTCGGCTCGGGGGGTGGCTGCAGAGCACCAGGACCCCCGACGGCACCGTGTTCGAGCACGGGCCCAGGGGCATCCGCCCCGGGGGGGCCGTGGGCGCCGACACCCTGCACATGGTGAGGAGGCTGCTGCCCAGAAGTCTTGCGGGGTGTAGGGGGATGTCTTTTGGGCTGAAGACTGAAATCAGGGAGCCCTGAATGGGTGCTGGTCACTGGGCTGGGCTGACGGGGTCCCTGGCAGGGTGGTGGGTGTCCCCGGGGGTATGGGGGTCCCCACAGTATGTAGTGGTACTGGGGGCTCTGGAGCTGGAGAGAGGGTGCTGGAGGGTCTCTAGATGCAGGATGTTTGGGAATAAGGGTCCCTGCGTGGGTGCTGAAGTCTGATGGGGTGGACCCTGGGTAAGCGCTGGGGTCTGGGGGGTGACTCTAGGTGGATGTCGGCACCTGGGGGTGATCCCCGGATGGGTACTGGTGTCTCGGGGGGGTCCCTGGATCAGTTTGAGGGTCCCTGCCTGGGTGCTGAGGTTTGAAGTCTGGAGGAGTGTGGAGGGGGTACTTGAATGGGTTGAAGGGTCTGGGGGATCCTGGGTGGGTGCCCCAGGGCAGGTCCTGTGCCCCTGGCTGTGCCCATGCCCCCTCAGGTCTCAGAGATCGGCCTGGAAGGTGACGTCCTGCCTGTCCCCGGAGACCACCCGGCCTCCCGAAACCGCTTCCTCTACATTGGCAGGGCGCTGCACCAGCTGCCCTCCAGCCTGAGGTGGGTGACAGCCCTGCTGCCACCTCACTGCCACCCTATGGGCCACCTTCCCCTGAGCAATGTGTGCCCCCAGGGCACTGCTGCGGCCAGTGCCCCCCTTTTCGCAGGCTCTGCTCTGGAGCGGGGTGAGGGACCTGCTGGCGCCGGCGGGGACGGAGCCCGATGAGACCGTTCACTCCTTTGCCCAGCGCCGCTTCGGCTGTGAGGTGGGCGCCTGCTCCGAGTGATAGCGCCAGGGCCTTATCGGGGCCTCGCAGGGGACAGGCGGAGACCGGCCTCACCCCACGGCCTGTGCCCCTGCAGGTGGCCGACGTGGCCATTGACAGCCTGTGCCGGGGGGTGTTTGCCGGGGACTGCCGGGCACTCAGCATCCGCTCCTGCTTCCCCTTGCTCTTCGAGGCTGAGCGGCGGTGGCGAAGTGTCATCCTGGGGCTGGCACTGGGCACCCGTGAGTGTCACCCCGAGGGTCCCTGGGTGCAGGACGTTGAGGAATAGGGGTCCCTGGTTGAGTGCTGGGGTCAAGAGGCTTCCCTGGGTGGATGTCAGCACCTGGGGGTGATCCCTGGTGGGTGTTTGTGTCTCAGGGGGTCCATGGTGGGCACCAGCACGCGATGGCACGAGGGGAAGGTTGGTACTGCTGTCACCCGCAGGGAAGGAGCGGGGGGCACAGTCACGGCTGAGCCAGCGGGCACGCACCGAGCGCTGGAGCCAGTGGTCACTGCGAGGGGGGATGGAGAGCCTGGCCGAGGCGCTGGCAGCCTTCGTGCACCTGCGGGGTGTGGAGCTGCGGTGCCACCTGCCCCTGCGGCGCCTGAAGCGACACCCCGATGGGCGCTGGCAGGTACAGCCCTGGTGTGGGGGGTCCCCCGTGCCCCTTCTCAGTGCCTCGCACCACTTGCTCCCATTCCCAGTGCCCCCATCACCACTCTCCTCTTCCTAGCTCATCCTGGCCGATGGCACCGTGACAGCTGACCACGTGGTCAGTGCCCTCCCCGCTGCAGGTAGGGGTGCAGATGCCCATCCAGACCCCCCCACCGCTGCCAAGTTCCCCTCCACAGGGACAGAGGGGCACTGGTGATGGCTCTGTCCCCCACAATGTCCTCTCCGCTCCAGCCCTGGCCGAGGTGCTGCCGGCCAACGCCCAGCCGCTGGCACAGGAGCTGCGGCAAATCCCCTCGGTGTCAGTGGCCGTGGTGAACCTGCAGTACCAGGGCATCGAGTTACCTGTCACGGTGAGAGCAGCACCCAAGGGTGTCCCAAAGCACCCACAGGTGTCCTTCAGCACCCCAAGGTTATCCCATCCCGCTCCCACCCAGGGCTTTGGGCACTTGGTGCCCTCCTCGGAGGACTCCTCGCTCCTGGGCATCGTCTATGACTCCGTTGCCTTCCCCCAGCACAACGGGGCCGCGGCCACCTCGGTGCGGCTGACGGTGAGAGCCCAGGGCTGGCACAAGGTTGGGGGCAGAGACAGGGGGCATCTGGAGGGGGGCTAATGGTGCCCTACAGGTGATGCTGGGAGGCGCCTGGTTCCAGCAGAGCTTCGGTGACCCAGCAACCGCGGCTCCGGAGCTGCTGCTGGCCCGAGCCCAGGGGGCCGTGCGGGACCACTTGGGGCTGGAGCTGCCCCCCACCCACTCCATCGTCAGGGTGCACCAGGTGGGTGCTGGCACCACAGGGTCAGGGGGCTCTGGAAGGGGCATCACATGGGCTCAAACCACCTGCTTCCCCCTCCCCAGGACTGCATCCCCCAGTACACTCTGGGCCACTGGCAGCGCACAGGTAGGAGGGACCCTGGGCTGGGTGAAGGGGGTCCTGAGACCCCCACCCAAGCACCCACCACCTGTCCCCATCCCTGCAGAGCGAATCAGACGCTTCTTGGCAGAGCAGCAGCTGCCCCTGAGCCTCATCGGTGCCTCCTACGCTGGTGTCTCCGTCAACGACTGCATCGCCAGCGCCAAAGCGGCCGTTGAGCAGCTGCTGGGGGGGCCACGCTGAGCCCCGCCGCCACCCTCCCTCCACCAGCACCTCCACAGTTGTAGGACAAAGTGTTTTTTTAATTGAAAAACCCCTATAAAGGTCCAGGGAGCAGCTCATAAATAGAATAAATAACCCCGTGCTGGCAGCACAGCCCGCGGGGAGACGGCGTCAGATGAGCCCCCAGGGCCCCGGCTACCCCAAACCCCCCTTCCTGAGGGTGCCCTCCATACTCCCCGCTGGCCCGACAGCCACCAGCTCCCCAGGGCTCACAGCTCCTCCTCTCCAAGTCTCTCCAGCCCAGCTGCGGGTCCGTTCCCAGCGCCGAGTTGCGGCTGGCAGAGTCCGTGTGGGAGCCGCATCGGTCAGTGGCTAATGGGTACCTCACGATAGGCTCCGGTTGCCCCCTGAGGTGGGCAGGGTCCCCTTCTCCTGTGCCACAGCCACACTAGTGCCGCTTCTCGGGTGGTCATTGCCCTGCCCAGCAGCCTCGGGGCTGCGCTGGGTGATGCCGGGTGCTGGCGGGGAGGCGGCGCTTTGGGTACCATTGTGGGCCGGCGGCTGCTTCGAGGCAGCTGCAGCAGGCAGTCGGGGGGACAGGGCCAGCCCCTGGTCCCTCCACCCTGCCACCTCCCGGGCCAGCTTGAGCAGCACCTCCTCGGGCACCAGGTTGTTGTTGTTGTTGCTGCTGCGGTAGCGTTGGCCCTCGTGGCCTGGCACTGGAGTCCGGCGGCCGCGGCCGGCGCGAGGGTCGGTGCCGATGTCCACCGTGAGGTTCGTGTAGAGCGGGTGGAGGTGCTTGGCCAGCAGGGTGTAGGTGAGGGAGTTCATCCCGTCCTGCGTCCACATCCGCTGCGTCCGGATCAGCAGGTCGAACCTGGAGGGGACCCACCAGGGGGGTAATGGCACCGCCAGGGTGGGGAATGGTGCTGCCCAGCCCCCCTAATCCCCTCCCCACAGACCTGTGGGGGTTCTCCTCGTTGCCTTTGTCACTCTTGTGCTTCACCATCTTGTAGTGGCCGATGGAGATGGGCGGGCGGGCAATCTTCATACCAGCCAGGCGCACCCTGCGGAGCAGCCACCGCGTCACCCCACGCTGCCCGGGCACGGGGAGCACTGCCATAGTCCCCCCACTGCAGCAGCAGCAGCAACAGGGCACAGACAGGGTGGACGGTGCCAGCATCTCCTACCTGGTGGCGATGTCATCGTCCTCTCCGCCCCAGCCCCAGTACTCGTTGGGAAAACCATTCATCTTCATGTACTGGTCAGGGGTGAGAGCTGAGACCCCTCCAAAGTACTGGGGGTACGGGAGGCTGTGAAAGAGGTGGGAGCAGACCCTCAGCCAGGGCCAGTCTCTTCACTCCTGTCCTCGTGTCCTCCCCACCCCACTGCCATCACCCACCTGTATCCGAATTTGTTCATGGCCACCGAGACATGTTTGGGGTTCCAGGGGTCACAGGTGTAGAGGTTGTGGTCGTTCTCGGGGATGAGGTCAACATCGTGGAGGAAGAGACAATCCCACTCCTCATCCTTCAGTGCCTCCTTCACCCCCACATTGAGCAGCTTTGCCCGGTTGAAGGTGGAGTTGCCAGCCTGTGGTGAAACAGGGCTAGCACCAGTGGCACCAGCCCATCAGGGCCCCCCAACACTGACCACAAGTCCCTGGTGCCCACCAGAATGCACCAGTGCCCACCACAAGCCCCCCAACAAGCTGCCCAGTGCCCACCACAAGCCCCCAAAAAGCCTCCCTGTGCCCACTAGAATCCCCCCATGGCCACCGCAAGCCCTTGGTGCCCCCCAGCCCCACCTGGTGCACGACGTAGATGCCATAGTGGAGCTGCTGGCGCTGGAGGAAGGGGTGCAGGTAGTAGAGGAGGTGGCCTAGGTGGGTTTCGCGGTTGCGGTGGGGGATGATGACTGCTGTGCGGGACCTGGCCTCACAGGTAGCCGGCTGGTAGCGGCCGCCCTCCTGTACCGCCGGGTTCTTCGCCCGGATCTGCTCCAGCGTGGGCACCCGGCTGAAGCTCACGGTCAACGGGCCAACTGCCAGGGTGGGGAGACAGGGGGCTGGCACTTGGGATGGGGTCACAGACCCCTCCCTGGGGCAGCTCCTCCTGCCCCAAACTGTGGGATCTCTCCATCTCAGACCAGTCCCAACTGGTCAGCCTGGTCAGGGACTGGCAGAGCCGGTTCCTCCCTGGTGAGGAGGCTGGTTCTTTCTATAGAAGAGGATGGCAGGTCCTCTCTGCGGGGGGACATTCTCCTGCTTCGAGGGGGTCAGTTCCTTCTCTATGAGGCCAGTTCTTCCCCGAGGGAACCATTCTACTGCTCTGTGGGGGGTCCAGTTCTCCCCTGGGGGGAGGTCTGGTTGTAGGAACCCAGGAAGAGAAATGGGGGGCAGTGGGCAATTCTTCCTACACAGACCCTGTACGGGGTGGGGGTTCTTCTGGGACAAGTAGTGGGGAGCTTGGTGGGGAAAGGTGCTTTCTGCTCCAGGGAGGGGTTCAGTTCTTCCCCAAAAAGACTAGTTCAACCTATAGGAGCCCAGTTGTTCCCTGAGGGGACCAGTTCAACCTACAGAAGCCTAGTTCTTCCCTGGGATGAGGGTCCAGTTTGCCCCATACGAGGTCACTTCTCCCCTGAGGAGGCCTTTCTACTCTCGTGGGGCGGGGGTTTGATTGATCCTCTATCAGCCCAGTTCCTCCCCGCAGAGATGGGTGATGCCCGCACCCCCAGCACCCCCCAAGCCCCCCTCGCCGGCCATTTGCACTGCCCGCCGCGGGTGGGAGGGAGCGGGGATGTCTCTCACCGAGGAAGGGCGAGCGCTCGGGGCAGAAGGGCAGCGGCCGCTCGGGGTCGGGCGGGCCGCTGCGGGAGGGCAGCAGGCGGCTGAGGTTGGTGTAGACGTCGTGGGTGCGGGAGTAATCGAAGACGGGCCCGGCCGAGCGGCCGAAGAGCTGCGNCCCGGATCACCGAGGCTGCATCACGGGGCGCTGTGGGGAAAGGTCAAAGGTCAGAGTCGCGGGAACAGGGGGTGGGGGGAAGGGGTGGGTCACCGGTTCACCCGAACCGCCGGTACCTCCGGGAGGCCTCAACCCCGCCCGGTCGCCGCCGCCATCTTGGAACGCGGAGAGCTGACGCGAGAGGGCGGAGCCGCCGTGACGGAGCGGGGGTTAAAGGAGCCGCTGACGGCAGGGGAGCGGGAGCGGGCTGGTCCCAGGGCCAGCGGGCAGAGGAGCGGGCGGTGGCGTCCGGGGGAACCCGAGACGGGGGAACGGACGACAGAACCGGGGGGAACCCGAACAAGCAGGAGGGGTGAGGGCTGCGCGCGCCCCACCCCATAGTGGGCGGGGCCAGACGCGTCGCGTCGCCACGGCAACCACGCACGCGACGCCCTCGCCGGGACCTGGTCCCGCCCTTAGGTGTCAATCACAGCCAGAGCGCCGTCTGATTGGAGGGAGTCGCGGGGAGGACCGGAAGTGGCGGGACCGCCATGGCGGAGGACACCTTTACGGGGCAGGGTGGGTCCCGGCGTGATAGGTGCTGGGAGCGATCCGGTGGGTCATGGAGGACGGTAAGTGCCGGCTCCCTGTGTGATGGGACCTGAAGCGGTCGGTGCTGGTGCCCGATGGGGAGTGGGCCCCATCGCAGTGGGTACTCGGGGCACGGTGGGTGCCGGCTCCCTGTGTGGTGGGGCCTGGGGCAGTGGGTGCTGGGCCCGATTGAGGATGGGCCTCAGGGCAGTGGGCGCCGGGAGCACAATGAGTGCGATTGCCCTGTGTGGTGGGTGCTCAGGTCCCACTGGGGGCTCAATATTCACCACTCCTAGCTTTGGTTCCCGTCACCACCATTCACCTCAGTCTGCAGAGCCGGACCCTGTGGCAGCCCAAGTGGATGGAGCTGTAGAGGCCAGGGAGTGGCCCTATGGGGACAGACTGGGGGTGAGGGACTGTACTGAGTGGCCCCCACCCACCCCACTCTGCTGAGCCAGGAGGGCTGGACAGTGGCTGAGGCACCCTAACCCACCAGTGCCCCCACTAACCCGTCCGAATGCCAGGCATGAGGTGCTCTGTTCTGACTTGTTCCCATCCCCAGCCACTAGAGAGGGCACCAGGAACAGTGGCTTGTCATCTTCCCTGTAGGATCAACAGCTGTGTTGGGAAGTTAAACCAGAAGTGCTTCATCTTCATCCAGACCCTCCTCGGCACTAGTGATTGCTCACCTGGAGCTGCCTGCTCACCAGAATGAGATGAGGTGCAGGGATGGTAGACATCTCCCTCCCCCTTGCTCTGGGGATGGTGCAGGAATGTTAGGGGGCTCCTGGGGCAGCTCTGGAGTGGTCGAGGTGATGCTGGCTGCATGGCTGCTCGCCACTCCCTCTGTGCTAGGGCCAGTGCTGGTGGCCTGGCTGGGGCTAGCGATAAGAAAAGATACCACCAACAGTCTGCAAAGGGGGCCAGCTCCCTCAGCAGCAGAAGAATCTGGGACACAGTGTTGAGGCCCTTAGGACAGCAGGGACAGGCACCAGGGTAGTGAGGCAGTGGCAGGGAACCGGGGCACAAGCCAGGGCCAGCTAGGCCATCCCAGCTGGCCCCAGGTCGTGACAATCAGCACGGAGCAAATGCTCTTGGAGCAGCTGAAGGTCATGAAGCGGGAGGAGCTGTGCCCCCTGAAAGCCCAGCTGGTTCTGCTCTTGGAGGTGCTGGAGTGATGTGTGTGGGGACAGGGTGATGTGTTTAGGGACAGGGTGGTGCTGGCAATACAACAGCAGCTTCATGCCAGGATGTGAAGCCATGAAGGAGCTTCAGCACCTTTGGGCCCAGCAGTGTGACCTCTGTGTTCCCCTTCAGGGGTGAATCTGCTACCCCCAAAGCCAGAGTATCCGCCTGGCAGCAGCGAGCCAGGGCAGCAGGGAAGTCGTGAGGGTCCCAGGCTGTGATTTCCCACCCCATAGCTGGGCCCTGTGTGCCTGCAGCTATGTGCCATCCCAAGCGCTGGGCACAGGGTGGCTGTTGAGTGGGCAGGACCCCCTCCAATCCAATAAAGACCTGAATTGTCTGAGCCTGGTGGTGCCCTAGTTTCTGGGGAGCAGGAGGTGCTGGTGGGCCCCTGTGTGTTGGGGGGGGAAGATCCTGGAGGAGCAAGCGGGGGGGTGGATGCAGCCACAGCTGTGCCCGAGGGACATTGCTGTGCCCAAGGGACAGAGCTGTGCCTGGTACCGCCGTGTCCATCACCACACGTCACCGGGCTCCATAAATTAACTTTAAATAGCGGCGCAGTGACAAATCCCGGCTGGACGGCTGTGCCGGGGCGGGGAAGGGGGGCCCTGGGGCCTGCCCAGGGTGTTGCCCCGCTCTGCCCACGCAGGGGCTGAGGTAGTGGCGGTTGCTGGAGCCCAGGTTTGTTCCGACCGGGGCACGAGGCTGCTGCGTGCAGCTAGCAATAAATAACCAAATAAATAGGTGCTGCAGGTTACTCCCTGGCTGAGCTGTGACCCCACCAGGTTCACAGTGCTACCTGTGATGCCGCCGGCTCCGCAGGATCTCCAGGATTTCAGCTTTCTGCTTCTCCCAGGCCGCCGACGGGCGGCTCTGCGCCCGGGGCACGAAGAAGCTGTACTTCAAACGTGGTGGCTGCCGCTCGTCCACCACCAGTGCCTGCAGTACCAGGGCCTCACGCAACGGTCCTCGACCCGACAGTGTCTCGGTAGCCGCCGTGGCCCCGCTGTAGCGCAGGGTGGCACCGCCCGGCAGTGCCACATCGGTGGCTGAGGGCACCAAAACGTAGCCGCCGTTGAGCAGGGAGCCGCCGGTCGGGCGCCGCAGCGCCAGGAAAACATCCTCGGTGCCTGCTCCTGAGAGCTGCCGCACCAGCAAGTGTGTGGCACCCACCGGGATGGTCACCACATCGTTGTAGCCGAAGCTGTGGGGTACAAAGGGGGTGATGGCAGGCTGGGGGGTGAGCTTGTCACCCACCCCGGTGCTGCCACTGTCACCCTCCTGGTGCTTACCGGGGGCGACTGAAGGAGCCGTAGACCTTGGTGCAGCCAGAGCCGTCGCCGCCGCATGTCATGCACTTGTCAAACTTCTTCTTGGAGCCGATGACACGATCGCAGCCAGCGGGGATGCAGCGGCCCTGCACGCACACGCTGGTGCTCTCAGGGGAGCAGGGTGTCCCGTCGATGACCTGCAGCACAGCATGGCCTCAGCACCCACCATCGGTGCTCTGGGGTGCCAGGTGGGTGTCAGGCAGGTGGAGGGGATGCTCACCTTTGGCTGCAACACATGGTAGTAGCCCAGGGTTTGGGACTGGCAAGTCAGCTTGCACTGGTCCCGCTCGGTGACGCCGCTGTAACGTGGCACCCAGTCCTGGGGGGCCGGGAGCCCCTTGATGAGGTCGGGGCGGTGGTTGTAGGCAGCGCATTGCTCCTCCCGGAACGCGAGAGCTGCTGGCAGCAGTGCAGCACTGTTAGTCCCGGCAGAACCCCCTCCAGAGACAGAGGACACCCCCTGTTCCCCCCAGCCCCACTCACGGGTGCTGCCTGGACACTCCTCCACGTTGCAGGAGCGGAAGCGGGTCCGTTTGCCTTCACAGTACCGGCCACCGTGACGAGGTGCCGGAGTGGAGCAGTCGCGGTGTGAGAGCTGGACGCCACCTCCGCAGCTCCGCGAGCAGCCGCCCCACGGCCCCCAGGACCCCCAGCCGCCATCCACAGGGGTCTGAAGCCAGAAAACACAGTGGTGGGGTCAAACTGGTGCTGGTGGGCACCTGCCCACCCCTAAGTGCTGGTGCTGCCCTGCCAGCACTCACCATGAGCTCCTGCAAGCGGCTAATGCCAATGCAGAGCCCATCCATGCAGGTCCTGCCCGGAGCGCAGGGAGTGCCGTCGGCCCACGGGAAATGCTTCGTCTGGCACACAGCGCGGCCACCGGTGTGGCCAGTGCACCACAGCGATGCACAAGGCGGCTGCTGGTCGCCACAGTGCCGTGAGTCGGGCCCGAAGGCCAGCTGGCACTGCCGCTGCAGTGAGTAGACGCTGCCTGGTAGAGCTGAGGGCAGCTGCAGCCACTCGAGAGGTTTGTCCAGGAGACAGTGACCTGTGGGGACAGGGCACTGCTGCAGCGACATTCCTGAGGGCAGTGCCATGGGCCATGGCCACGTGGGGATGGCTGCACCAGGTTCTACCGTGGCCACTGTCCAGGAAGTCAGTGATGAAGCGGGTGCTGCACGGGGACCACATCTCGCCAGGGTCCAGCGAGGAGAGGACAGGAGCCATCACATGGCGGGAGGCTCCGGTGGCACTGTTCAGCTTGAGACAGGGCTGGGCAGTGTCGTGCAACATGTTGAAGATGTGGCCTGGATGTGGGGGATGGTGGGGTTAGCCCTAGGTGGGGGTTCATGGGGTGTCACCCCCCATCTCCCTACCAGACCCCACTGCTCACCCAGCTCATGGGCGACCGTGAAGGCCGACTGCAGCCCGTCGTCCTCCACGACGGCGCAGCTCCGCTCGGGGTCACAGATGGTGCCCACGTCAGCCATGCCCAGCGTGGCACAGGTGGCCACTCCACACAGGTCCTGTGAGTAGGCAGGGGGGGGTCTCAGGGCCACCCAGAAACCCTGGGGATGAGCCCCAGAGATCACATCAACCCCAAAACCATTGGGCATTGCAGCACCCAAACCCTTGGACCTCCCCAGCCATCCCTCACCCCGCTCACCTGCCGGGTGAACAGGATGGCGGTGTCGAAGTGGAGGGGGCTGTCCTCGTCGGGGTCGTTCAGCCCCTTTTGCCACTGGCAGAAATCCCGAAGCAACTGGGCGGCGTTGGAGGTTGGGGGGGGACCCGGAGTGCCCTGGCCCAGCACCAGCAGCCTCGTCACCCGCAGCTCTACTGCGTTGCCCAGGCTGCCGTGGCGGAAGGACCGAGCGGCTGCCGCCAGCACCGTCAGCAGGTACCGGCGGAGCTCGGCCCCGTGGAACCGGGCCATGGACTCGTCCGCCACCACCAGCGTCTCCACGTACCGGGGCACCGAGGCGAAGCGCTACCGAGAAACGAGGGGATGGGGCAGGGGGTCGGGGGCACACAGACACAGTGACTCCCCCACCACCACAGCCGGTGTTCACCTGCACCGTGCCCGGTGCCAGCCCAGTGCCCCCGCTATCGCGGCCCTGGACGCCCCGTCGGGGCGGGTCCCGGGGTTGGAGGGGAAGCCCGACCCTCCTGGTCCATCCCAGTCCCGGCCCATCCCGGTCCGTCCCAGTTCCCACCAATCCAAACTCTGCCTTGTCTCAGTCCATCCCATTCCCAGCCCAGCCCTGTCCATCCCACCCCGTCCCGTTCCCATTCAGTCCCGGTCCCTCCCCATCCGTTGTCTCTCAATCTATCCCAGTACCACCCAGCCCACCCGTGTCTCGGTCTATCCCGGTCTACTGTGTTCCAGCCCATCCCATTCCATCCCAGTCGAGCCTGTCCCGGTCCATCCCAGTCACAGCCCATCCTGGTCTTGTTCTATCCCGGTCCGCTGTGTCCCAGCTCATTCCGGTCCCAGTTTATCCCGTTTCGGTGACTCCCAGCCCAACCCAGTCCATCCCATTGCCGGCCGTACCTTTGCTCTCCTGGGGACCGGCCCCACGCGGGACTGTGTCCCGGCTCCCTGTGGTTCTGACACGGGACACGCGGGACCGGGGGCGGCTCCGGCGGCGGCGACAGCGGCCAGAAGGGCCAGGAGCACGGGGCTCATGGCCCGGCCACCGCGACAGAGTCGCGACAGCGGGATGCGACAGGGAGTGTCCCCGCTCCGTTCCCCGCCGCCTTTTAACGGGCAGAAGGGGCGGCCCCGGGCGGGGCGGAGCGGGGCAGCCCTGGCGAGGGGGGGAACTGGAGGTGCCCCCCTTCCTCCCCGTTCCGGGAAGGCAGAGCTGAGTCCCTCGGGACTGGGGCAGGGATTCCCCCCGAGCCAGGACCCGCCGAACTGGGATATCCTGGACTGGGAAATCCCGTACTGGGACCACCCGCACTGCGACTGCCGACTCAGTCCCTCCTCATTATCTTCATCCCACGCAGTCCTTTTCATTCTCCTACATCTCTTTCATCTTCCTCATCCTCTTCAGCCCAGTCCCTCCCTCTTCATCCCTCCCCATCCCCTCCATCCTCCTCTCTTTCCATTCCCTTCATCCCTCCTCATGTTCCTTTTATCCACCTCATCCTCTTCATCCTCTCCATCCCTCCCCATTCCACCCTCCTCATCCTCTTCATCCTCTCCCCATGTCCGCCCTTCCCAGCAAAACCACCTGCTGTGTCACTGGGTGTCACGTCCCCGCCGGACACGGACCATATCCTGCTTCCTCTTTTCTCGGAATGGGGTGGGGGTGGCCACCCTTCCTGCCCCAGCACCCCCAGTACCCCCAGCACCCAGCCTGGGGTGCCCCACATGGCTCTGGGCTGGTGCCGGTGCCATCCCCTCTGTCCCCAACAGGACAACAGGGTGACGCTGCCCAGCACAAAGGGAGCCGGTGGCACCCAGTGCTGGCTGACACACAAAGGGCCTCTGTGCCACCCTGTGCCCAGCTGCACCCGTGGGACCCTGCTGGCACCACAGCCCAGCACCCACCCATGTGCCCGAGCAACTTATGGAGCCCACCGAGAGCCCAGCAGCAGCCCACCGGGGTCCTGGCGTTTGCCACAGCCATGCTGGCTTGGACAGCATCTGCTGGGCTCTGGCATCCACTGGAGCCAGAGTTGGCAGCTTCCACCAGCTCTGGCATCCAGCACCACAGCTGCATCCTGCAGCTCTGGGCTGCATCTGGCACCTCCGGTATCTGCCCCCTCCAGTAGCTCCAGCTCCAGTATCTTTCAGCTTCAGTATGTTCCAGCTCCAGCACCCCACAGCTCCAGCATCTCCCAGCTCCAGTATCTCCCAGTTTCAGTAGTCTCATCTCTAGTATCCCCCAGTTTCAGCAACTGCATCTTCAGCAACCCCAGGTCCAGTGTCTCCGCTTCAGCATTCCCCCCCACTCCACTATCTCCCAGTTTCACACTCTCCCTATCTCCAGTATCTCCATCTTCAGCATCTCCCAGCTCCAGGATCTGCATCTCCAGCATGCTCCAACTCCTGTGTCCCCAGCTCTGTCTCTCAGTTCCAGTATCTCCAGCCTCCTGCAGCTCCACTCTCTCCAGTCCCAGTATCCCCAGTATCTCCAAGTGCCAGCTATTGCCCCCAGTTCCAGCCCCGCCAGCATCAGTCCCCACCCCACTCTAGTACCATCATCTCCCATATCTCCAGCTCCACTATCTCCAGTTCTCCAGGGTAGAGTTTCAGTTCTACCCCCAGCTCCAGTATTGCCCAGTTCCACCCCCCTCCCCCCCAATTCCAGTCCTCCCCTCAGTCATGGGGCACCCTTGGGTGCTGGCAGAGGCTCAGAGTGAGGGTTGAGAGGTTCCTTTTGGCAGAGACCCAGCCCCAGTGGGGGGGCCAGGGACTGGGGGAGCAGCCAGCAGCCAACATCTGGATGGGATCACTGTGGCCAGCGGCCAACATCTGGCCAGGATCACTCTGTGCAGCCTCCATGACTCATGCTAGGAACAGCTGTGACGGGAACCGGGCAGCCACTGACGTCACTCGGGAAGGTGACGCAGGGCAAGGCCGCGGGAGTTGGAGTGACCCCCGGCTATGGGAACATTTTCGGGGGGAGGGACACAGAGACAGAGAGGGGCTGGCACAGCTGGATGGTGCCCATGACCCCAGTTGGGGTGGGGGAGGCAGCTTGTCCAGGGTGGATATGGGACAAGCTCTGCCCTGGCACCCACATGGCATCCATGTGAGACCCACATAGCACCTGCATGGCACCCACATGGCACCTGTATAGCACCCACATGGCAACCCGGGACCTGCCGTCATCCTCCAGCACTTGCACGGGGACACCGTGGGTGCCACGGGGGGGAGAGGGGCCACTTCCAGTCCAGGCCCTGAGTGGGGAGGTCTGGGGACACGTGGCCCCCCCTTCCCCCACCGCACTCCTGCTCACCCTGTCCTGGCCGCTATGTCCCTGTCCTCTCTGTCCCTGCGTCCGCACCCTCCCATCCCCATCCCTGTCCCACATCTCCATCTCCATATCTGTCCTTGTCTCCATCCCTCTCCCACTGTCTCCATCCCTCCCACCCCTTCCCCAGCCCCTTTTCCATCCTTCTTCCTCCATCCCCTCCCCATTCCTCTCCCCCATCCCCATCGCTCCGCTCCATCCCGGTTCCAAGGCACCGTCCAATCCCCCCGGCAGCCTCTCGCCCGCCACAAAGATGGCGGCGACGCCAGCGCGGTTTCCCGTATGTTGCCCGCAGCCAAGATGGCGGCGCCCGAGGTGGCCTCCCGTGCCCTCCCTCTCCCCTCCCACCCTGTGGGCGGGGCCAGCGCACGCGCAGGGCCCAAGGGCAAAGATGGCGGCCCTGCGGGCGCTGGGGAGGCTGCGGGCACCTTCGGCGTTGCGGGCGACGGCGCTGCTGGGCCCGGCCCCGGCGCGGTGAGAGCAGGGGAAGCTGGTGATGGGCTTGGCGGGGGGCCTGGAGAGGCCTGGCGGGGCGCCTGGGGGGGAACTGGAGGGTCCTGGGGAGGCCTGGCGAGGCCTGACGGGGCGCCTGGTGGGTCTGGGGGGTCCGGTCCCGCTGGGACCTGGTCCCGGGGCCGACCCTCCGCTGACGGCCGGCTCCGCAGGTCGGCGCGGCAGTGGCAGCCCGATGTGGAATGGGCGCAGCAGTACGCGGGGGCTGTCATGTACCCCAGCAAGGAGACGGAGAAGTGGGTGCCGCCTCCATGGAACGGTGAGGGGCGGCGGGGGGAGGCCTGGGAGGGACCCTGAGACCCTGAGGGGGCTCCTCAGGATGGCGACCGAAGCCCTAGCAGGGTGTCAGGTTCCCTAGAGGTGGAGTTGAGGCTCGTAGCAGGACCCTGAAGTGTTTGGAGTGACTCTGGAAAGGATCTTGAGGCTCTTGGGGGGTGTCAGGCTCCTTAGGGGGTTGCTGGGGTGGTTGAGACCCTTGACAATGAACTGAGATACTTGGTGTGGTCTTGGAGGGGATCTTTAGGTTCTGGAGGTGGGTGTCAGATGCCTTCTGGAAGTCTTGGTGGCAAGTTGAAGCCCTCTTGGGGGTCTGAGGCATTTGGGGTGGCCCTGGAGGGGTTCTTAAGGTTCTGGGGTGGTGTCCAGTGCCCTGTGGGGATCCCTGGAAGGGTAGCAGATGGGGCTGGATGGTGTTGGAGGTCTTTGGGAGGATCCTGGAAGGGTGCTGGGTACCCTGAGTGGTTCCTGGATTGTCCCCAAGGTTCTGAGTGGAGTAGTGAGGGTGCTCAGTGGGCTCCAGAGCAGGGCTTGACAGAGTTCCTGTGAGTTCTCCAAGCTGTCTGGGAGGCACTTGCAACCTTGGGAGGGTTTGGTGGGTGTCTCGTTGGGGGTCTCATCTTGCTGGCGGATGTCCTAAATCTGGTGCTCGTGGGATGCTCCCAGGGCTCGGGGATGGCCTGTGTGGCATCTGCTCTACACATCTCTGCTGCTGGGAAAGGCTGAGGGTGCTCAGAGCAGGCAGTGGTGCTGCTGGGTTGGCCATTCCCCCCCCTACTAACTCTCCTCTTCCCTTCCCCGGGGCAGACAAGGACCCTGTGGCCCAAAAGAAAGTTTCCAGTTTGACCATCAACTTTGGTCCCCAGCACCCGGCAGCTCATGGGGTGCTGCGACTCGTCATGGAGCTGAGTGGGGAGACGGTGAAGAAGTGTGACCCCCACATCGGCCTCCTGCATCGAGGCACTGAGAAGCTCATCGAGTACAAGACCTACCTGCAGGTCTGGCCTTCCCGGCTCCCGGCGCTGCCCTGCTCCATCCTGGGCTGTGGTGGGGGGTGCTGCTGCCATCTGGCCAGCTGCAGCCCTTGGATCAGATGCAGCAGCAGCAGCTGCCTTGGCACAGCGGGAGGGGATTTAGTTTCCTCTTGGGGTTTGTAAACAGACCCTGTTGAGTTGTTATCCCGCTTGGTTTAACCTTTCTGCCTGCGGAGCCTGAAATAACCCCTGGGCAGAGGGGCCAGTGTGGCCTGAGCTGGCTGCCGGCACGGTGCTGCGACAGCTGGGGTCGAAGGTGCCGAATCAGGGCCCTTGTGGTGTCCATGAGCTGGAGAAGTCTCCCTGGGAGATGTTGTCCCTCTTCCTTCATGGCTGATCCTGCCCTGGAGCTGTGTTTCACTCCTTGAGCCGGGGGGATTCTGTGCCTAGGGGGTACAGTGAAGCCTCTGAACACTGCCAGCAGCCCTGGGCCACCGCTCAAGGCCGCTGCTTGTTGCAGGCGCTGCCGTATTTCGACCGCCTCGACTACGTGTCCATGATGTGCAATGAGCAGGCCTATTCCCTGGCCGTGGAGAAGCTCCTTAACATCCGCCCACCGCTGCGAGCCCAGTGGATCCGAGGTGGGGGTGGCCCCGGGGGGCTCCGGGCCTCATCCCTTTGGGTTTTTGGAGGGTGGCTCAGCCCTCCGTGGGGAGTTGTGGGACTGGAGGTTCTGAGCCCTCTGTCACCCTCACAGTCCTCTTTGCGGAGATCACGCGGCTGCTCAACCACATCATGGCCGTGACCACTCACGCGCTGGACATCGGGGCCATGACCCCCTTCTTCTGGATGTTCGAGGAGCGGGAGAAGGTAAAGGGCAGCTGGGCTGTGCTGAGGAGGGTGTCCAGGCCTCGGGGGTGCCCACGGGGTCGTACTGGGACGCAGCAGCATCTCCTGTGTCCCTGTAGATGTTCGAGTTCTACGAGCGGGTGTCGGGGGCGCGGATGCACGCGGCCTACATCCGCCCGGGCGGGGTGCACCAGGTGGAGAGGGGCTCCACTGGGGGTGCCCCTAAGTGCCCCTGAGTGTCCTCAGGTGGGTGACAGCCCCTCTCTGCTACCACCCCGCTGTCTCCTCCCGTGCAGGATCTGCCGCTGGGGCTCATGGATGACATCTATGAGTTCATCAAGAATTTCTCCCTGCGCATTGATGAGGTGGAGGAGGTGAGGTGGGGTGTGAGCTGTGGCTGAGAGGGATGTCCCCATGTCCCTGCACCCCACATGGGGGATTAACCCCCCATCCCCGCAGATGCTGACAAACAACCGCATCTGGAAGAACCGAACAGTTGATATTGGGGTGATAACAGCAGAGGAGGCTCTCAACTACGGGTTCAGGTGGGTGTGGTGGCTCCTGGGGATGCTGTGGCCGCTCTCCCTGGTGTCAGGTTCCATTTTTGGGGTGCAGGGAGGTCCCAGACCCTCATTCAGACCTGGTGTTCACCAACCTCCCTCCTCCTAGCGGGGTGATGCTCCGCGGATCAGGGATCCACTGGGATCTGCGCAAGACCCAGCCCTATGACGTCTACGACCAAGTGGAGTTCGATGTCCCCATCGGCTCGCGGGGCGACTGCTATGACAGGTACGAGGTGTCCAGCTCTGCCACGGACCACAGCTTCTCTGGGGGTGCTGATACCTGCTGAGTGACACCGGGGTCCCACAGGTACCTCTGTCGTGTGGAGGAGATGCGACAGTCCGTCCGCATCATCCTCCAGTGCCTCAACAAGATGCCTGAGGGGGAGATCAAAGTGGATGACGCGAAGGTCTCCCCGCCAAAGCGGGCGGAGATGAAGGTAAAAGGCTCTGCTGGCCCCACTGAGCAGAAAAATTGCAGTTTGGAGGGTCCAGTGCCCCCACTGAGGGTTTGGCCCGGGACTGCCTAGTCCCTGTGTGCTGCCACCACCCCAGTCCCTATGGTGGTCTCCCTGTCGCCAGCTGCTGAGGCACAGGCCGACCACAAGCAATGTGTCCTGCTTGTGCTGATGGGTGACAAAGGTTCCCTTCTCTCCCCACAGACCTCCATGGAGTCCTTGATCCATCACTTCAAGCTCTACACTGAGGGCTACCAGGTGCCCCCTGGAGCCACCTACACGGCCATCGAGGCCCCCAAGGTGCCATTTGTTGCGGTGTTACTGGGACGCCGGGTACTGGTGTCCTGTGCCGCTCCTGGACGGGCACTGTGGTGCTGGGAAGGGTGGCACATCTTGCTGGGGGCTGGGGGACTGAACAGCCCCCCACCAACTCCACCCTTGTGTCCTTGCAGGGAGAATTTGGCGTCTACTTGGTGTCAGATGGCAGCAGCCGGCCCTACCGCTGCAAGATCAAGGCGCCGGGGTTCGCTCACCTGGTAGGTGGGGTGGCACCAGGCTGGGCACTGCTGGTGGGGACAGTCCCCTCTCAGCAGCCCATCAGGGTGCTCTGGGGCAGGATGGGGTCTGTGGGCTGTCACCATTGTTTTCCCCTGCGGGCCCCGAGCTCTCCTCTGCGACTATCACTGCTGATTTCCTTTCTCTGCTGAAAACTGACCACTTCCTCCTGCTGAGATGAGGTTGGGCGAGAGGGGGGGCACCCACCATCCCCTCCTGTCCCCCTTGGCACGGAGAGAGACCTGGCACAGGGTCCTGGGGAGAGCTGAGGGGTCCCTGTGCTTTGCTGCAGGCTGGGCTGGATCGCATGTCGCAGGGCCACATGTTGGCCGACGTGGTGGCCATAATAGGTAGGTCCTGGCCCTGGGATGAGGGGAAGGTCCCTGCATCTGGTGGGGCTCTTTCCTCACTTTGGGGGGGGAGTCCTTTCCCGATTGGATCGTCCCCTGAGCCCTCTCTGTCTCCCCCAGGCACACAGGACATTGTCTTCGGGGAAGTGGATCGGTGATGGCAGCCTCGGCCACTCTGTGCTCATTTCCTGCCCTTGGGGGCTGCTTTGGGATCCCCCCCCCACTGCGGTCCCTTCCTTATCCTGAGTCAAATAAAGACTAAAATGGGTCCTTCCTGTCCAGTGCTGCGACAAAACCCAGGGGAACCTGCTTTTCTTCACTTCCCTGCTCTCCTTCCCTTCCCAGTCTGAGTCTCGTGGTCGGGTGCTGCCCCTCATTGCAGGGTGAGGGGACCCCAAGCTTAGTCGCTGCCAGCAGACACAGCCCTTCCCCGACAGCTTTCACCCCTCTGGAGTTGCTGGGTGCTCCCACAGCCCCATGGGTGACCACAGTGGGGCTGGGAGGAGAACGAGTGACATCGCTTGGCCCTTGAGCAACATCCCAGAGGCCAGAGGAGGAGGAGTGAGGGTGGGCAGAAGCAGCGGAAGGCGCTGGCTCAGGGCTCAGCGCAGCACCATGGGCACCCGCCTGCTGCTTACGGTCACTCTGCTGCTGCAGACCCGGCTCACAGGTGGGGACAGGGGGGCCTGTGGGCATTGGGAGCGCTTGAGTGGGGCCACGACTGGCAGGTGGCACCTGGGGTGAGCCAGGATGCTTCAAGGACAGTCTTGGGGTGGTCATGGTGCAGGGGGGGGCACCTCAGGGTGAGTCCTGTGGCGAGCTGATGTGGTCCGAAGGGTTGTTGGTGCCATCTGAGAGGAACTTTGTGCCATCTAAGGGGGTGTTGATGCCATCTGAGGGGAACTTGACACCATTCAAGGGCATGCTGGTGCCCCAGGAGGCACTGTCATGGCTCACAGTGGGGTGACACATGGGGTGGAGCAGGATGGGTACAGGATCCAACCTGGAGTGTTGCTCACCACATGACCCCTTTTTGCCCCCAATTTGCTGCTGTCTCCCTCCTCCCAGAGGCCCTGAAGGACAGTGAACTCTGCTACATTCTGGATGCCATCCTCTTCCTCTACGGGCTCGTCCTCACCATCCTCTATTGCCACCTCAAGGTGAGGGCACCCTGGTGACCCCCATTTTTATGGGATGAGGTTCCCCACCCTCACAGGAGCTTTTTCTTTTCTTACTGCTTTTATTTTTCTTTTTATCTTGATTTTTTTGGCTCTTCATGTCAACTCCCTCCTCCCAGTTCCTGGTCCACCGGGCATCACGACAGACACCCAACAAGGAGGTAATGGCGTGAGGGGGCAGGGACTGGGGTACCCCGGAGGGATGGGATCCCCCCAGTCTGTCTGCCCCAGCCAGCCCTGGAAAGAAAACACGGAGGGGCAGAGATTACCAGTGGTCCCAGACTGTGGGAAAGGAATCGAGGGAACTGGGGTGGAGAGAGGGTGGTGGTGGGACCTACAGATTTGTCAGTGCCCCCCCCCAGCTTCTTTCTCTTTCTCTTTCCGGAAGCAGAAGGAAGAAGCCATCTACACTGTAAGTCAACCCGAGAGTGGGATGTCCTTGGGGGGTTCTACCCACAGTTCTGATCCTTGGGGAGGGTCCTTGTATCCCACTCCGTGGGTTCTGTAGCTGGGGGGGGCCCCCTTTCCCTCATGTCCCCCCCCCCCGCTCCGTATTCCCCCACCCCTCCCTGGGGCTGTAGTGGGGGTCTGGAGGGGAGGTCGGACACCCCAAACCCCTCTTTCTCCCTCAGGGACTCAGCGGCGAGGGTGGCAGCACCTACGAAACCCTCCAGATGAAGGAGTCCTGATCCTGCTCTGCTGCTCCTTGTCTCTCCCTTTGTCCTCCCCAGTTTGTCCCCAGCAGCTGGGGACACCCCATACCTTCTCCCCCCACTCCAGGAAAATGAGCTTTCTCCCCCCAGAAAAGTCTGGGTTTGGCCTCAAACTACACCCACCCGGGTAGGGGCTGCTGTGGGGACCCCCTGACACTGACCCTCTGACACTGACCCCCCGTGGGGGCTTTGTTGATCTCCCCCCACCCCAGTAAACTGCCACCATGTGTGAACTGGGCAGGAGTGTTTCGTTAATGGGGAGCTGAGAGGTAGGGATGGGGATGGAGAGTGGGAGTCCTGTGATAATGGGGAACACTGGAGGGGGAGTGGGCACTCGGAGGAGAAACAGGGAGCCTTGGAGGGAACTGGAAGAGCTGGGAGGGGGAATGAGAAGCCTTAGGGAAGTAGTGGGAGCACTGAGAGACAGAAGGATGTGGGCTGCAAACAGGGAGACCCCAAAACCCTACCAGGACCTCCTGGGCATTTCCTTGTTCCTGTGGCACATAAGGGGTGGGGGAAGGTGGGGGCACTAGGACCTTGCGCAGGGACAGGGGGCAGAGAGACCCCATGGGTGTCCCTGGAGGGGCTGGGACCCCAGATCTGGGACCCTGAACCTAAAGGGCTGTATCCTCAGGATACTCTGTATCCTCCGGAACTGGGATCCTAGGGGCTGAGACCCCAAAATCTGAGGCTCCGAAATCTAGAACCACAAACCCAAAGGGTTGGAGACCCCAAAATCTGGCACCCCAAAGCTGGGACACTGAAGTCGAAGTAGCTGAGAGCACAGCTCTGGGACCGAGCCCTGCGACTTGGGATCCCGCGGGCCGGACCTCCGGGGCTGAACCCCGGGACCCCAAAGGCTTTGGTACACCCCCCTTCCGCCTCGGGATTCACTCCTCCCAACCCCGGGACCGCGGCTTTTTCCCCGCCCACCCTGGCCTTGTCCCCGCCCCCTCATTCCGGCCCCGCCCCTTCACTCCGGCGCCGTCTGGCGGTGGCGGCGCGGAGTTGCGTCATGGGGGCGGGGCCATGAGGGCGGGGCCCTAGGGGCGGGCCCGAGGGGGCAGTGCTAGGGGCGTGGCCTGGGGTAGGAGGCGGGGTCTGGGGAGGAGGCGAAGATGGCGGCGGAGCCGGTGCAGGGGCCCGACCCCGACCCAGAGCTGGAGGAGCTGCTCGATAGTGA